>JAOXJM010000041.1:57274722-57305837 GCA_026413425.1 Tringa solitaria | reverse complement strand
TTCTACAAGAGATTTCTAAATATTGCAATTCCACTATATTAATATAATATACATTTGTACGTTATATTAATATGCATTATTCAACCTATATTATTCATATTTGCTTCCTAAGTATTGAGAGGAATACTTTCAATTTGTATAAAGTATAATAAAAAAAAGACAACCCACTTCAAACACATAAAATCCATTTTTTCCCTTGGAAATCTTTGTCACATTTTCAAGGAGGGACCACAGTTTAATTTCACAGATTACCTTTATGTTCATCTATGACCTACCTGCCTCCGAAAAATTGTATTTGGAGCATTCTCTTCAAACTTTGCCAACAGTTGAGTTGCCATTGATTTAACTTTGTTCTGGTTCATTCCTTCTCTGCCATCACCCTGTTCTTTCCCAGCGTTTGTCCCCTGGCTTGAAAGGCCTGAAGCCTGCAAGGAAACAGTAAACAATGTTTTCCTTGAGTTTAGCTATGACACTCATGAAGAGAGATAGATAGAGAGAGAGAGAGATAACATCCTTATTAGCAAAGGGTGAAAGGAAATACAGTCTACAATATATTAAATGTGACACTGTTTCATCTGCAAAATTCACCAAAAAATATTTTCTTTGGTTCCAGAGTACAGTACGAAGGGAAATTAATGACTACTGGTGGTGATAAAAAAGGGTCACAAAGGTAACTAATCAGAGATGGACTAGGAAACAAGCTGCAATGCAAACTCTTCAAACAAAAATTTGTTCGAGTGAGTCGGAAAAAGGGAAAAAAACCCCAACCCAATTCCTTAAATGTTCTTAAGTTAGAAAGAACACTAGAGAAATTTAGGTAGTGCTCTCCTCACTACCGAATAATTTAAATAAATTTAACTCTTCTGCAGTGAACACCACAGTAAAATCAAGCTTTTTGTTCCCACCAATCACAAGAGGCCAAGCTCTGGCCCCTAAACTCCTGCTGCCCATCAAGAAGCCGGATATGTGTGGACACTACTGAACACCAACCTCCTCGAAGACACCAAAAAGACCTTTTCGACGTCTTTTGTTAGTCTCATTTTCTTCTGTTTTCCCTTCAACCTGAAATGGTAAAGCCAAAACAAGTTCTATAGATAACTGCAGCAGCTCCCAGATTTACCCAAGCAGTTCCACCCAGGATATTAACTTTCACAACCAGGCAAGTGTGGTCTGGCCTGTGTTAAGGCAAACACACGTGAGAAGTGCCAGTGTGCGAGGGACCTCATAGCACTGATGCGCCTCGTTAGCCCCTCTACCCCCCAGCTCAGCAGGACCATTCCTCATGAGGAGGAGCCTGGTGGCCCTCACAGAAGTTATCACATAGGCAAAAGCTGCCCTGTAAACCCCTGACCGCGAGCTCTGGATGGACTCGGATGGGTGAAAATACATGCACACTTTTTGAACACAGGCCATACAACGTTGGTGTTCACCTTTTCCTCTTTCAGCACTGAAAATTTTATAATTCATAAAGCACTAACCCATCCTTGAAGAAAAAGGCATTACAGCATCAGTTAGTCTGTGAATTTTAATCCAGACTACGCTGGTTTCCAGATAAGTAAAAAAATCCAGAAACCCATCACTCCTTCACTATAGTCTTCAAATCTCTTTTAATCTAGATATCTGCAGGCAGATCATATGTTCCCAGTGCAGACATATCTCCTTTTTTGGAGCAATTTCTGTCTGCCTTAAAGGTCTGTCTCCCTTGTAAGGTTCCTCTCCTGACTATGGCTTTATAGTAGAGTAAATTTGCCTATTTTGTGCTCAAGCTATGCACATATTTAATTATTTTACTGAATTAGAGATTACACAAATAATAAATAATACTTCATACTCAGTCCACACAAACTTGCAAAATAGTCAATGCTTAAAAATTTGTACCGGTTACTAAATTCAGTCTTGAAGATTTGGTACAACAGAGATATTTTTTTTGTCTGATAAATGTCACACTACATTATACTTTATGAACAATAAACTACATTCCACTTATTTGCATTTGCCAATGCTGTAAATTAATGATTGCTCAGCCAATTTAAAAAAAAAAAAAAAGAAAAAAGAATAAAGAGAGAAAGATCAAAGAATACAGGCTTCCTTTTTACATATACACTGTTTGTAATAAATCATTATGCAATGAATAGAAGTGATCCCAAACAACTCCTGGGCAAAACCCAAAATAATCAGATGACAATATTTTGATTACTTTGTATGCTTTGGTACATTGTCTTTCAAGCACCAGCTCTCAGTAATCTAGCTTTACACTACCTATAGTCATTAGTCTACCAAGGAGGAGTAAACAACATTACAGCACAGTGTATTCTGCATAATAATCTGTACCACATAAAAGCAGAATTTGCCTAAGTGAATGGAGCAAACAAGATGCTGCCTTTCAAAAATCTTACATAAAGGACTTTCGTTAAGGGATTTACAAATAAGTGAAAGACAAAGCAATTTAATTGCCTAGCAAAACTCCAAGAAAGACAACTGTGCCCTTTATTGTGTAAACACCTCCATTCATTCATTAGTCTGGAACACAGGAAATCTCAGTTCCTCTCCAGCCTGGCTGACACTCATAGGAGAATGGAAAACATTATCCAGCCCAGCATATGCTGCCAGAACAGCTACTGCCACACCAGCTCCAGGCCCCTGCTTCCTGGGCTCTCACAACCTGCGCCCAGATAAGGGTCCCTTTTCCAGCCAAAGAAAAGGACAAACTAGATGGTACAGAAAGTTTAGTAAGCTACATTCTGTAACCTAGCTGCTTTTTGACTCTGTGGTGTGCGCGTCATACCTAGATAATGCTCAGCACCACTTTGTGCAGGGGAAAGAACCATAAATCTGAAGCCACAGCCAAACTTGTAGCTTGAGCAGTTGCTTTTCGAGGAGCTTCCTTTCCCGGTTAGTTTCAAGCGGTTATGGCACTTGCAAGTCTCTGTCCTAACCTGAGTACTGTGTTTCTTGCTTAGTCTCACACCCTGTCTGTGACAGGGCTGCAAAGCCTCAACAAAATAAGGTCTTGACAGTCCCGCTCCCCAAGCTGATTTGGAAAATATCACTTCCACTTCTTATTTCAAACGAGCCCCTGTAGTGTGAAACCAAAGGGTCCTGTCAAGCAAATCACCTCATGCTTTCATGCAGTGCCAAGAACTATACCTCCTGTTATGAGAGGAGACTTATTTCATGACAGGAGGTTAGTCAAAAGGTTGTACAGCTTAGTAATGGAAAGCTCTCCCCACTACTAAAAGTCTATTTACTTCTGCAAACAACTCATGGAAAAACAAAAACATTGTGGTCATGAAAAAGGTTTTTCTTCTAAAGAAGTCACCCGCAAGAAAAAGCAATGTTTGTTTTGCCTATTTGGTTTCTCGCTGCTCAGAAAGCTGGGAAACATGTTACCTGGTTTTGTGTATAAGTGGGTGGGCAGGGAAAAGTTATTTCCTAACAAGGATATATGAGGTTACTGGGCAATGGACTGTCCACAGTTTTTGAAAATGTATTTGTGGATAGAAAATAGTCAAGACATAAGCCAGTCTAGGAAAGATCTGGAAATTCTGAAGTAATTCTTTAGGTGAAAAAAAAAATTTAAAAAAATAAAATAAATAATAAAAAAATCACATTTTTACCAAAACTGAAGAGATAAGATAGCAACGAATTTTAAAAGCAATATATTAAAATACTGAGAAATCCAGTTTATACACATGCACCTGAACTTTTATTAAGGACACTGAATTCTAAAAGCAGTAGGAAATCTGTACTTTTGCAGGAAAAATTTAGAGTCTCTGCACAGGTATAAATGAAGCGATACAGTTAAGCATTAAGGACTTCTGTTTAAAAAAAACAAACAAGACCCCAAACAACCCAAAACCTAGGTGGGGGGAACACAGAAAAGAAAAAATAAACAACCAAAGAAAGAACTTCAGAATCATTGTAGTAGATACACAGTTTCTGGCTAGCCAGGAAACTCAAAACCCGGAACAGTTTTGCAATAAGCTGTGTTTCAAAAAATGTAGAAGTTACATTCATTTTGGTGGGGAGTACATGCTGCTGTCTAACTTGGGCTGGTTAATCTGCAACAGTTGGACTTGAGACATCGGTGCCTCTGAGCCAGGTTGTGCAGACACTCTCCATTTAAATTGAGGTTAAAATGAAGGTAGGCTTGGCTGTGAAAGCAAAGCCCCTCCTTCAGGTCTCCTTTCAGAAGAGGACCAAGCTAATGAACAGGCAGAAGGTTATTACTGAATTATTTCATTAGAGAAACTCTTAAATTAAATCATATAAAACTTTTGAAGTTACAATCCATTCAGAAACACACAGACAGTACTCTCCCCGCCCACAGTCCTATGCCAGACAGTATTAACTCGGCTCTCAATAACCCTTCAAGGCCCTGGAGTCTTTAATCACAACATGTATGGGCATGGACCTGTTTCATGCAGGGACATAAACAAAGCAGGTCAATAAGTTTTCATTAATAAGTAACTGAGAGAGAAAAGGACATGGGTATGACTAAGTCATCATTGTCTCAGAGTCATGCTAGTCAGCATGCCCACTCCTTGTCACCGTTGCAGGCTTTATGCATCTACAAGGGTTTGAGAGCTTCCCTCCGGAACCTTGGCAGCATTCACAAACTGTTCAAATCACTGCTTTCATTAAAAACCAGCACTCCCTCCCAATCAATAACCAATCTAGCATACCAGTGATTCCTTGAACTGATATATAATATTATGGCTGTATATTTGACTCCAAGGATACAGAACTACACTACTATTTTTCTTAAAGGTAGAAATAGCCCAGAAAAATTCCAGACTTTAGCATCTCAAAAAAACCAAAAAACCAAAACCAAAGTCGTCTCGTCTCATCCCGTCCCTCCCCGGTCCCCCCCGGCCACGGCCCAAAAATAAAAAACTTAGCATCTAGCATTGCACAAAACCTCCTAAAAATACCTTTTGAAAAAATTCTAGAAATAAAACAGAAAAGATAATACACATAATAGAGTCAAGATCTCAAAATATTTCAAGTTGAAAACAGCAACTTGTAAACACACCAACATCCTCCTCCTCACACTTTTACCTACACTGAGGAAGACTAACATGGACAATGGCTTCGAATTCTCCCCAAGTAAACCCAATTTCTCACTATGATTGAAAATTTTGGATTTACAGAGAATGTTTAACTGTGGCTATTATTAAAGTTTTAGGAATTTGACACCGACAATGCTTCAGTTTTGTCCTTGTTTACTGTGAAATCTTATTTTACTTTTTTAATATGCTCAGAGATGTCCTCCTGCAGGTCTTTCCATAGTAGGATATATATAAAACCATATATATATATATGAAACCATTGTTTCTGAGCATGACAGTTTGTTTTCATCCTTTTAAAAGGGAAAGACTTATAGGGCAAATCTTCCTTCACAACTTACCTTTGGTACTCGTTTTCTTGGTAAGGTTAAATTGCTATAATTATTAAAGATGAAGTTCGATGATTTTGCTGAACAAAGATCATTATTTTCTCCATTTTGCTTGTCGCCAGCATCTGTTCAAAAAGACCCAACTGCTTAGGATATTTATTCAGATTTCTTTTTTAAATACTTTAACTAAGCCAGAACTTTCCAGTTGAGTGCTGCTAGCAATTATCTATTAGAAACCCAAGCAAATAAAAGTATATACATACAATGTAGGGTGACTTTAAAAAAGGAAGAGAAACACCCAGGAATGCACAAGTCACATGCAGTCATCCTTACCAGAAAATCACTCTAACGACCTGATACATGAACTTCATGATGTCAAGCAGCAGTCATCCAGCTGCTCCTGTTCTCTGAAACCACCAAGGACCAACAAAACCCTGGTCTTCAATCAAGTTTTTCCCCCCTTCCTTTTTTAAGCACAAGGTAAGCATTGCAGACAGAAGCAGGCACACTCACATGCCAGAACAGTTCAGCTGGGAAAGGACTCTTGGTTCAAGAGCAATGCTCATAAGCAGCCCGGACGAAGTTCTTCTGCTCCCCAAACTTGCAAGAATTAGGAGCAGCCTGGGTTCAGCTTACCTACTGCCTGCAGAGGTGTGCCCCTGAACAGTTCGTAAAACTTGGAGAGGTACATGACCATGCTGAGCTTGTCGGGCTCCCCAGCCGACCCCACCTCCTTCCCTGTGATCACTGGGGGGATCCCAAACTCCTGCTCAGCAACATCAAATGCCAGCTGGTTGTTTTTGACAACGTCCTCTTCATTAAGAGCATCAAAGTCACTGCAGGGATAATAAATTCGCATCAGTGGTGGTCTACTCTCTGCTCCCCTTGGAAACACGCAGTGCTCCCTGCCCACTGGATGAATGAGGGCACGGTAATTTCACTGGGTCAAAGCTACGGAGTCTGTACAATGCCAAAGGTAAGAGTCTCATACCAATACCATTATTACAAAGCCCGGCTTTGCCAGAAATATAAATTAAAAGCAATTTCACCAAACTCAATTTTGATGTAGTCCCATGAGAAAGGATTCCCATATTTATGAAGAAATGCAATTCATGCTCAGAAGTGTTAAGAAACCTTCTTTGTCTCCAAATACAGCTGTGGTATTACAGATTTCACCTCTTCGCAATTGACTTTTTAGTTTCAGTTAGTTCTATAAATCAAAGCCAGGAGGAGTAAATTTAAGATAGCATTTTATGAAACATGTTATGCATGTGCCCATACACATGCACAGGCACTACATTCATTTTTAAGGTGTTATGCACACAGTTTGAATGAGGACCTCCTGTCTATGTCATAACTAGATTTAGCAGTGCACTAAATAAGTCCATCACACATCTGGAACTGCATTATCCATTCTCTAATCCATTTTCTATGGGACCTATTCTAAGACTCTGATCCCTTGAACAGCTTCCAAAATTCATGATTAAAATAAACATGTGAATAAATTACAAAGCTCCAGGCAGGGTAGTGTCTCCTCATAAGGAATGTGAGTTTTTGAACCCCCAAAGAATTCCTCTCTCTCCCCCCCACCCACACTCTCTGCCTGTTTTTTCTGGAGCCATGGGGCTGTCGGCAGCCCTCCACCCCAGCACTGCCCACAGCCCACAGGCAGCTGACTCTCTTGCCTGCCCAGCTTTCATCTGGCCGAGTCCTTCAGCAGTCCCATTTAACACAAAAAAAGCCAACAAGATCCAAACACAATGTTAATTGAACAGCAGGAGCTCAGGAAGATAAATCTATCAACTTTCTAGAGAGACCAGAGTATAAGCGATGCTTTCCACAGACAGCAAAGATGACTTTGCTTTCTGCACACTCTCTCCCTGACTTATATCCACAAAACCATCCATAATTCTCATTTTTTTAAACTAACCCAAGGCAAACAAACCCGCCTTATTCTTACAGTGTTAGCTCTTCCTCTGGCAAAGCCATACAAACAAGTACCCTGGGTATTGCTCCCATTTTTTTACAACTTATCACACCTCATAAAAGAGCTCAATCATTTCTTTCATGTATCCACGATAAAGGGAGGCTGGCAATAATTCATTCATTGCTCTTAAGTCTGAGTAAGAAGGCAAGAGAATGCATCCACTGCTTTTTGGGGACTGGTGCAGAGGACAGAAGAGTCAATCCACTACAGACTGCATCAAGCAGGCCCAGTAACCCAGTGCTAGAAATTGCCATTTCCTAACACCCGTTACATACCCTCTCTCTTGTGGCCAACTGAGGAACTCTACCAAATGTTCATACATAAGAAGTCAGGTCTTGTAGGATTAGGACCCCAGAAACACTGTCAAAAGGGCAATGCTGGCTTACATTCAGTCCCTAAAACAGTTAATTTTCAAGGGTCAGCCCTTCCTGCATAGCCCACATGCAAAGGCACTGCACTCTTCTGGATAAAGAGTTGTGCCAAACCACCATCACCTGTGCACCTCCTGTGCCCAATGTTTCCCTACATGACTGTCACAGCAACCATTACAACACACTGAGGATGGCTCATCAAAGGCTTATCTAGGTATTTCTGTAACTTTTGACAATGCCATTATGGCCACGGTTTTAAACATGCACTAAAAACCTGTCTCCAGGGATCTGGGAATGCAACTCTCACATTCTCCAAGCACTAAAATTTTTGTTTCAAATAGCCATATGACTCCCACAAACATGATGATAAGTCACAAGGTTCAAAGCCTTCCTAGCTCTTTGAAAGCATATATATATTTCATTTTAAATGGCATGCAAGACATAAAGAGAAAACAAAGCAAAACCAACCCCACCCTCTTCATCCCTTAAGCCTGGCAATGGTTTGCACCTCTTTGCAAAAACTAACAATAGAGCAGGACTGTAGAGCATCAGTGTTGTTCTGGTTTGTCTTACACTATACTTTGGTAAATGCTCAATATACCCTAGACTCAACAAGATCTACAGATGTCACTTACATGAGGTCAGGTCTGAAGCGATGAATAATTGCACACAACGCAAGGCCACTTTTCCAGGAGGTAGTCAGGTCTGTGACATGAACATTACGGTACCCTTCTGTCTGTTTCTGACACCAGGTCAAAAGCTTGTTGGGTCGAATATCTGACTCTGCAGTTACAGTGGGCAGGAAACATTTTAATCGGTTTTTCTATGCTCAGAAGGCTCCAAATACTAAGCCACAGCAAACATGAGATGTTACATACCATGTCTTGAGAGATTCACTGATCTTCTAATGGAGCTTACTCTTTCCAGAGAGCATTGTTGTAACTCATTGGTGACATATAATTGTCTCACCTACAAGTAAAAATGATTAGCAGCATAATGTTAGGATTGCTTGGAGAGAAAAAACAAGTTTTCTTTCTAGGTTAGCTATATCAACAGCTGATTCTAAATTAAGGAGTCTCCTGAAGATTTTGTTTACACATTACTTGCAACCCTATTTCTTCTAGACAAAAAGTAAACTGTGATTTCACAAGCAAGCCCTTTGAGTACTGACCTGGTGAGGTCGAACACAGCTTGAGTTCAAGTTTGGGTATCTTGTTCCTGGGTCAATGGTATACTGGTCAAAGTTCTTGTTAATATTTTCAGGGGTAGTCTGAGGCAAGAGTCGATAAATGCTTTCTCTTATAGAGAAAAAGGATGAGAGAGATATTGGTTAAAATAAATATTTATTATATAAGGAGTGTTCTGGGTTTTTCTTGCAGCTACCTGCTTATTTTGATTCTGCCAGGACAAGTGTTATACACTTAAGTGCAGAATGCATCCATCCCATTTCTTATCCCTGTTGAGCAGGAGAAGGATGCCAGACAGAAAAAGGACAAGAAAAAGACAGACTCTTAGAACTTATGCCCATATTTTCCTGAGGCAGGAAGCGACCAAGAAAAAAAAAAAAAAAAAAAGGCGGTTACATCATTCAGTCATCTGGTTTTGCTTTAACCTCCACCCAAGGAGTAACTTCTTTGCCACATAACAGCACTAAATCCCGTCATTCTGCAATTCCTATAACCACCACAGCCTTTTTTATTATGCTGTTCAATTTTCCATTTGGGACTATGCTGTGTTTGAGTCATCCCACAGGCTTCTATCTTAAAAATTCTCAAAGCGCTGTACTTAGTAATGCTTCTACTTGCATTACCACAACCATGACTATTTCTATTATATATCTGCCCCGAAACAGCCTGGGCAGCTGTAACGGAGCAGGGCAGTTGCCATCGGGACCAAAGTCAGCAACTTCAACCATCAGAACATGGCAACCCCAGGATTGCTGGTGTACTTAACAACAGATTTTTTGCTCTGGTCAATAAAGGCATTACATAGAGAAGCTTATGATGCAGCATTATAGCAATTCTCTTTTGCCATGCATTTATCAGTTTAAATAAAGAGGGCATTGGGGCTCGTAGGGTAAAATGCAGAGTTAAAATCACAGGTACCAACTACGAAAGGTGGTACTGTTGAAGTTTTTATTTAGACTTGTTTCAGCAATATATGTTTTTAATTAAAAAAAACGAGGTGCTGAAGTGTTTGGAGGGCTATTCTTTTGACACAAGCTATCTTTGGTCTATTTCCTTGAGGATGACAATTCTAGGCATTGGTGATGTAAATTAGTGATTTAAACCCATGTCATGCACATTGCTGGACCTCTGTAGTAGTGTGCAGAAACTTACAGAGCAATGGCCTGCTACTAAAGCAAATTCTTCGATAACCTAAAGGAATGGATAATTTCAAACCAATGCCATTGCAGTGAAGAAGACTATTTCTCCTGTTGTCATTCTGGTTTCCACTGCCTTCTACCAATATTGCATCTCTTTAAAACAGCAGAAACAATGCAGAAGACAAAAGCAGCACTCACCGTTCAGCAAGGATTTCTAACGGGGGTTTTCCTTGAGCCCAGCTCCGCACCATCCATGCGGTATCAAAAGCAGCTAAGAAACCTCTTGCACAGCCAGTACCCATTGGCCAGAAGGGCTGTAAGAAGTGTTTACATTTTAATTCCTTGTATTTCTTAAGTTATTGTGACAAAAGTAACTTGCAATGTGAATTTGGAGTCTAGGGTTTCATACTGTCTTAGAAAAGTAGCCCAGAAAGAGTTAAAACACAACATAGCCAACTCCTGAAGTTTTCAGATGTTCCTCTCTTCCAAGTCTTAGGTTATGAAAAAGACTGCTTTCACTTTTTTTTTTAAGTTCTATATTTAAAAATAAATTTCATAACCTCAAAAGGTAAAGGCTGAGGAAAAAAAGACTCAATGCTCAAGAATTAATCAAGGAAAAAAAGATGCCTTCTCATCTCCTAATTTTGCTTTGGGCTGATCTTTTCAAACCCTTCAGGCTGTCAGCATGAGTTAAAAAAAAATATTAGTTGCAACAGACATTTTTCACTTCAGAAAGAGAATATATTAAGGCAAAGAAGTTGTAATAAAAAAATAAAAATTGGGACCAAGATTTTGTCCATGATGGAAGTCAGGAAAATTATGCCATGCACCCAAGCTGAGGACACACAGCTCTCAGTTTTCAGACAGAAATACAACTTGCATAAAGTAAAACAGGATCCCAGCCAGAGATTGCCAGCCAAGCATTAGTTATGACATAAACTCTGGGATAAAAAAGAAAAAATAAAAAATGTCTATTCCAAAGAAGGTAAGTTGAAATAAGAATATTTGCCACCAAAATTGTTAAAAAAATGCCAAGCTCACTACCATTGTTTCAGGACATATAAGAGAAGATTGTTTATTTTGGAGGGTATATTGAATGGCTGGATTAAAGGAAAAAGGAAAAAAAAAAAAACACAGATGACTACTTGAAAGACATTCCAACATATACCTCAAGCAAGCTGTCTCCAACAAGCGCCACCAGGAGCTGATGTCTGTGCCTCTCTCTCACTAGTGCAGCATTTTCTGATGCATACATGGAAGTAAAATCAAACATTGCTACATCTGGTTGCCCGTAGTGATTAATTGCAAAATCCAAGGAAGGCAGCTGGTAATTGGTTGCAAAGTCAGCAGCTTCTCTGGCATAGGACAGCAAATTGCTCTGGTTCACATTTTCCCCACAGAGGAGCAACTCTGTGTCAATATAGTCCTGCAAGGAAAGAAGCACGCAGGATTAGATACTCCAACCATCCTCTCTGGATGCACTAAAAGATTACACTGTCTTGCAGTTCCTCGGTTATGTGTTAGTTCTTTCATAACGTTAACTTCCCTCCCATCAGAAGATGTTATCATCATTGCTGCAATGCTTTTTTGCATGTGTGCACCCCACATCTGAAACCACAGGAGAGCAAAAATAATGATGTACTGATGGCATAACACATGGGTCCCAGCCTGAAGGTTTGTTTTAGCATCTCAGTAACAACATAGTCAAATTTGGACCACAGAAGGTTTTCTGTTGTTCTGTTTTGGGCTGGGTTGTTGATTATTTTCTTTGGCCAGTGTGGTGAAGGACCCTGCCTTTACAGGTCATCCTACTTAAAGCCAGTGATTATTAATAAGGCAGTTTCTATTTACAGGTTAATCATGGATGAGACCCCTAATCACAGGGATGATACCACAGAACTGCTATTAGCCCAGTTGTTTTAGATGGACTGGGTTTTTTTTCCCCACTCAGACCTGAGCAGGTCAGGAAAACAGTTCTGACGGGCAACAGCTGCTGTTCCTTTTCTCCGAACTCCCCACACATCTGGGACTGCCCCCACCTACAAACACCAGCCCCTCAACCCCCAGGGCCCACCTCCTACTCCCCACCACACTGCTGGGGGCTGCCACCCTTCCTTTCTCCCCTCCCACTTAGGCAAGACCAGCTGCTCTGCTCTGGAACCGCCCCCCTATTCCTCCAAGGAAATTGTGGCACAGAGCTAAGTGGTCCCATCAGAAAACAGAGAAGCCTTCTAATAGCTCCCCACAAGTACTTCCTTCGGGGAAATTATACTCAACTGTTTTGGCACTGTCTTACTTTACACGAAAAATTGACCTCTCCTGGGTTTCCAGGAAGAGAAATTTAAATGGTGCCAAAACACTTTCTAGAAACAAAAGGAAATAAACCCCTACATCTTACAGAAGGATGAAAAAGAAGGAAGAAAAATAAAAAAGGCCTCAAAATCCCAAGTACCTTTGAAAGTTCAGGCCACTGTGTTTATAGCCTCCTCCTGTCATGTTTTACCCACTTAAATGTATTTGCAATTTAGCCTGGGGTAGGTTTTAAAGCTTCCTTATTTTCCTGATAAAACTGGACATCGCTGTGTTAAGTTCCCCTTTAAATGAATGAGGCTTTTATTTTCTGGTGTGATGACCACACCGCATACTTCCAAGGTGAGTCAAGATCCCATTTCAGCCAGTTTCAGACCTGACAAATTTAGGAAATACTGTTTTCAGTTCTCTACAGAAACTTTGTGCTGACTGGAGGGAAAAAACAAACAAACAAACAAAAGGCAGAGTAAGGCCTAAGTGATCTCAGCTTTAATGAAGTGACCTAGTAAGTTTATAAACACCCTCTGCAACATGGAACAACATTTATGGAGATGTTCACACTTATTCTGTGCCAAGTAAACAAAATAGGGTTTTAGCCAGCATTTTTACATACATTAATAATCACTCCTTTGTCCAGAAGACTCTGCTTTTTTGCTGTCATCACAAAATAATGAGTGCTATCTTTATAGTAAACAATATTCTCCAGGTCAATTCCTAAAAAGAGATAATACATTTGTTATGAAGTGCAGTGCACTGTGTCATTTACAACACATGTGATCAATCCCCACAGGTGCATTTCCTTCTTGGGGTACATTCACTTTCCCAGCTGGGATGAAATATTAGCGGACAAGATGCTATAAAACAAAACAAGAGAGGAGATATGTCTTATCCCACAAGAGTTTGTCTCAGCATAATTTGAAGTTATTTAGTATCCTTTTAAGGAACAGCCAGTTATCTACAGCCTTAACAATCTTCCGAGGTAGAAAAGCAGAGCCAAGGGAACAAAGTGCTTTTTATGTTGCTATGGCTCTGGCATTGGATCTAACCAAGAGGTTTGGTTTCAGTAATAATAATAATACTAAAAAAAAAATCAGCTGTAAATCAAGAATGGAATTGTTTGTACTGACAGTGGATACAACTATTCTGAACACACACTCCCAGTTTATATTTCAAGTATTTATGGCAGATTCCTGTCTAGTTCTTTTCAGTTTATCAGATCTACACATCAAAAAGCAAGAATAAACTCCTCCCAGAAGGGCAAAAACTTTTTCACAGGATTTAAGCTGTTCAGTATGTGAACGGATATAAACAAAACAAGCCATGTCTTGAGGAAAATCTCTGGGCACTAAAAGGGCTCTTCTAAATTTGTTCAACATAGCAGACATTTTTACAGTTGACAAAAATTTAAACATTAAAACAAGCTATGATGTGGCAACGCCCAAGCTAAATAAATAAATAAATAAATCCCACTGTACCATAAATGGACATCTCCATCTGCAAGATTCTGACATCAACAGCATTTTATCACTTGGGGTTTTTAAACAATATACTTAAATTTATGTTAATAGGAACAGGAGTGTGACCTGGCACATAATATGCTCCTTTACTGCCTCTTGTATTTGGTTGTAGAAAAAATAAGGATGCACCCACCTGTTTCCTCTTTAAGGTCCTGGAAGAACTTCTGATTGAAGATGAAAGCAACACCACTAATTTCTTCTACCTTGGCTTCTGCAGTTGTATTTCTGTTTATAAAATTGGCAGTTATAGCTATTGCCAGCTTTCCACGAAACTCCTTCCTCCTGAAACCTGGTAAGCAAAGGAAAGAATTAAAAACACTGGAAACTTCACATTGCACTTTCAGGGAGGGTCAGCTCAAGACAGCTCAGTCTCTTTCCTATGTTTAGTCCTACACTTCAAACCCCATCAGCAGATACCTTCATTCCCCCAAAATTGCCTTGAATGCAAAGAGTCTTTTCCCCTTACTTCCAGCTGCAAAACTGGAGCTGTAATGCATTCAGAATAAAGTCTCATAAAAAAAATATGCCTGGAGGAGAGCTATGGGAAGCAGCTGAACATGGGAAGAAGTTAAGGACAAATGATGACTAGAGAAAAACAGATTGGAAATAAAGCTGACCAAATTTAATGGAGGGAAACATTTTTAACAGGCTAAACAGCAAATAAGATTTGCTTTATACAGGTGGTAAACAGCTTAGGAAAAAACATGCAAGATATCAGCAATCAAAAGCAGCAGCGAAAGATCTGAAAAACAGAAACCTCTATGACAGTGCTTAGGTGCCCACACTACCAGCTAATGAGGTTCTTTAAAGATATTAGGGGTTGAAAAATATTCAGTGGTTTAACTGTTCTTTTTCTAAGGTGAGACTGACTGAGAAGTTACCTGCCTTCTCTCTCTATCCGAGCTTCCTCTTTTCACAAAAAATCCTGTGAAGCCACAATCTTGCAATCACACATTAAAGTTTTTCCCTCTGCACATTCCCCTGATCCTTAAGTAAATTCTGAAGTAGGACAGAGGGTCCTTAGAGTATTTTTAGCCAATTGCAGATGACTTTTCAGAGAATACATGCATTTTTGAGGAAGAAATAGATCAGCTATGAATTTTTGTCTCTGTGCTTCTTGATATGCTGTAGTTATTTCATTTATTATGAAATTTAATATGACCAGCTTCTGTATGTTAATATTCTTCATTTTCAGTGCACTAAACATGAATCCTAGTACTATGTTAACCATTAACTTCTCAATAGAGTCTGCAGCTGAGGTAAGAATATTTTCATTTTGCTGATGCCTGACTATTTAAACAGTCTTTTATGGGCAATAGCTGGACAATAGCGGGAGGAAATTTTTAATAGAGCATTGTAAGGAATTAACTGTAAGCGTTTTGTAGTTGGCAGATACAAGAAGAAGCAGACAAACTATGAAGCTAAAAAAAAAAAAAGGAACCATGTACTACTTAGTGAACTCAAACTAATGTGGATATAATTAAAGCTACAAGGGGAACCTATAATTAAGTAAAAGGTTTGTTCATGTGATACAGGAGCAGCTTAGCTCTAGTGTCTTGCTAAGAAGGACAGCTCAGGTGGTCTGAGTTCTCAGCAGTGACTCAAGCTCATGAAGAGATTCCCCCCCCCTTCCCTCAGCATTATTTATCATCTTTTGGTATCATTTCCAAAGTAATGCTTCTGAAGTTAAATCATCGCTATAAAAGAGCAATACCTTCTGATGTCTTCATTAAATACCTGGCAGTCACGTTTTGGTCATTGGTTCAAATGTACAGTGCAAATTTACAGCACAACAGCTGAGAGTATGCAATTCCTGACACATATCTTGTCAGCCTCTTTAAAGCTAAATCCTCATATAATTACTTAACCTTGAAGCAAGCCCGGTGTCATCATGATGCACTTTGTTAGTGCATCAGCAATGAAGATACACAGTGCTGAGAATTGGTAATGACAGTGAATGCCTATGTTTTAAGCTACAACTTAATAACAAAAGCAGAAGATATCACATAAAAATAGTTTCAACACAGACTTCAGTGGATTGAAAGGTAGCCTGTTGCTTTGGAAAGGTAGCTTCTGACTTTCAGGCCTTCCAAAATACCCTAGAGACTATTAATAAAGCTAAAAGCACACATCCACCTACCTTCTAATGTGTTCCTCCGGCCATCTGCACCAATAATAACATCAAATTCATACTCTGACAATGGGTGATCCACAGGGAGAAATTCAGCCCTCCAACCTATCTCTAAAAACACAAAGAATATTTATTTATTTATTCTTCAGTAATACAATTGAGAAGGGATTTCAGAGTCTGAAGAAAGGGCATTAAGATAAATGGTCCATTATTCTTGTTTAAATGGAGCTGAATTCTGCCTTGGTCTGACGGAGGGAAGTTCTGTTGCAGTCAAAGCTACGTTTAGGTTGTATTAGCAAGGCGTCAAGCTCGTAAACTCACAATAAAAAAAAAGGAAGTAAGCCTTCACTTAATGCACTAAACTTCCTCTCAGCCCCACATCACAAGAATATGCTTTAAACAATTCATTCTCTCAGAAGGAGCCCCACAGTGACCTGATCAGGACAGTACATACACTCAGTTACAGCAAGAAAGGGCTGGCTATTAAAAGAAGAAACGTGGCATTCCATTGTCAATACTCTTAATTGCCTTCTAAACAGAAATTAAACGGAAACATATTCACAAAGCTAAATTTAATCTTTGCATTAGCACAAAGCTGATTATGTGAAAACATATTGTCCAAATTTAAAAATTACATATGCTTTAACTACTTAAAACAATGTATTCATTCCACTGTCACTATATAACTATTTAAAGAGAGATAGCATAGTATTTAAAATAAAATTTTAATATATTCTATTTCTACCCTAAATACTAATCTTAAAAAAGTAGAAAAAAAAAAGAATAAGAAATTCTTCTCTACTTTGTTTAAAAATCTTGCATAAGATGGCTGATAAGACTCCGTGTGCCAGCGGGAGTTATATCAAATGTGAAAGCAAAATGAGGCCCAGGGAGCTTAATCCATCCTCAATATTTATATTATCAATCAAAAATTGTTTTTGCAAGAAGATACCAAAAAGCCACACCAGACTCCCTACAAAGCCTCAAACGCGTGCCAGAAGGCATAGTGCAAAACCTCAACTTCTCAGACTGGGTCATATTTTAAGAATTATCAGTGCTTTATCACAATGACAGTTATCATGCCTACAACTGCATATAGCAAACTTAGCTGAGTAAGAAGGGCAAAAAACTCCCATTTCTTTAAGCAGAATTCAACTGTCTTGAATGATTCCACTTAATGCTTGACATAAAAAGAAGTTACTGTGAACAGAACTACATTAAGATAAACAATACTTTGATTTTCTTGATCTTCAGGAGGTTCCAGGACTTTCACGAATTCCAGATTCACATGGATTTCAACTCCTAGTATAAGTGCAACTTTGAAGAGAATAAGTTGAAGTTGTCGAATACCTGTAGACAGCAAGTAACAAAGATGTATTTAATATGTAAGTAATCACAGCTGCTACTAGCATGCCATCCAACTGATATTCATTGTTAACACAAGCATGCAGCATTATTATTTCCCATACTGTGACAAATGCAAATGTAGCAACCACCACAGGATGTTGTTCTATTTGGGCTCATTTTCCTCTTGCAGCAGAATCTCATAGGTAATAGAACTCACCTCAGCAAGTTTCTTAGAATACTTTAATTTTAGAGCTTTCTGTCTTGGCAGATCCTTTAAATATCATTAACTAATATGTTGAACATTTTAGTGTAGACATTTTAGGATAGAAAATTTTACAGCATATTTCCCTGTAAAATATCCCACTTTTGCCTATTTTCTGATTAGATTAAGGGTTGTGTCTACCTTCAACATACTAGAATGAATATCAATATTCTTCATACTTCGTATGAAAAATCTATTTTTTAACAAGTCCAGACTAACAAAAAAGCTACTCCATAAGACTGTCACTTGTTCAATTGCCATCTTGCAACAAGACCATTATTTTTCCTCTGTGTGTGTGCGCACATGCATTCGAACGTTTAAAGTAGATGAGCTTTCTGCCAAATCAAGAAAGTCTCCATTAATCTTCTGATCCAAGTACACCTCTTATCTGAACAGTGTCCATGCCCTCAGGTACTTACTGATGTGATCAATAGATCCTGCACAGAATTTTCCATAAAATTTCTTTGCTCCAAGTCCCCGGAGGTCATGGATTGTAAATGGCCAGAGATGCAACACATTATTTCTTGAAAAAGTGTCCCGCTTCTCTACGACGACGACTTTGGCTCCCAGGAAGGCAAGTTCTATGGCAGTCCGCAAGCCACATGGGCCACCTCCGATAATTAAACACTAGCAGAGAAAAAGAGAAGTCTTACACTGGGTTTTGTATTGACTTCCACACATTTTCTAACTTACTCTATTGGTACAACTTCATATTCAACCAGACTTATGCTACTGAGAGTTATTCAAGTCATCTATTTAAATCAATAAACATTCAAATTTTGTTCACATGTGGTGTTCAGTCAATTTATACAAGAGGATAAATTGTGCTTCATGCAGACATAAAAACATCTGATAAAAGATGCATCAGAAGAAAAGAGCAAAAAGCCAAACACTTTTGAGCATCTACTTGTACGTTTCTAACTTGCATTTAGTGTTTCAAAAGTGTTTTCAGTAAACAGGACTACAGCTACATAAAAGGGAGTGGAAAGAAGTAAGTGGTCTTGTAGGCTTTTTTTGATTTAAAGAGGAATTCAGCGTACTTTTTCTAGACTTATTCAACAAATCTACGATAAGCTAGTAGTCTTACAGTATAAGTTACTTTCTCTTTACATTCTGAATGTAACAGTCTGGTTCACCTCCTGCTGTGAAGCGGGGAACACCAAGGGAAGTCAGCAGACTTGTCCTGCTTCACCAGAGCTGGGGAACTCGGCCTGTTCTATTTCGTTTCATCCAGTGGTCAATATCCTTACCCTTCAGAACAATCACATTTTAGGAGCTTAAATCTGAGTTTGGGCATCCTCAGAAGAACCGCTTCAGAAATGATTACAGAGAATTCTTGACCAAATTTCAGTTGACAGCTGTAAATTTTCACAGACTAACAAGCAAAATATTTCCAGAAAGCAAACTGATTAGAACCCAAACGTATCTAACCCTTACATTTTCCTGAATGATTACTAAAAATGGATGAGAAAGAGCCTCAGAGCTGGACAAGGTTGCTGTTCCACGAACCCTCCCAAATCCCACGCAGACTTCGCCCAATCTCCACCATGGGTTGAGGCTCGGGGCTGGGGCAAGCGAGTGGCGCTGGGCCTGAGCGGAGGGGAGAGCTCTGGCTGCAAGGTCCAGCTCTGCCGCCCTGCGAATCCAAACCCGTTATCTCACACGCCAGACATGCTCCTGCGGGTCCCACACACATAGCCAGACAGTGATTACAGTTTCAAAGCAAGCAGGGGCTGTATCGAGAGGCTGGTTGGATCCGAGTCTGGTTCCCATTACATTTCAATTTCATAAAATAGAGTCATTTATTTGTTTTGGTTTGTTCGTCATTTGTTTTCAAATTTAACAACTTAAGCAAAAATCATCTGGTGCTGACTTTTGTCCAACCCAATCATCGGAGTGCAAAAAATTTTTTTTAATTGAATAAATAATTTGAAAAATTCCCACTAAAAGAGCAGCCCCTCTGAGGTGCTTTTGCTTTGTTGTAGGCAAGTGTTTTGTTAAGTAGAGTTTTTAAGTAAGTTGAAGTTACTTAAAGTAAAGTTGAAGCCACTTGGCTTTCTTCCTCTTAAAAGAATATATTTAATTCATAATTTCAGAAGAGCACGCCTCACTGCATGCTAAATATTAAGAAAACATCAACAGATGTAATTATATAAAGGAATAAAACAGAGTGCAGATGTTATCCTGACTGAAGAGGATCACTGGTGGAGTCTAGATCAGCTCTTTTCTGCACATGCTTGTTGTGATTAACATGGGAACTCTGAGCTCTGACAAGTAAGCAACTGCCTTCATAGCTACATAGTTTTCAAGTAACGTTTAGCAAGCAGTTAGAAACATTTTACAAATAAAGACCATACATGGTTTGATAAGGCGGGGTTGATTTTTTGGCTAACAAACTGCATTATATATAAATAAATGCAGCTTTAAAAAAAAAACAGCCTTTTGAGATTTAATCATAGTGGATCCTGCCAAGTAATAAAGCCCACACAGAAAACACTGTTAGTTCCTCTTTATGCTCTGCAAGACAGTACGTTACAATTTTAAGGAGGATTCTACCCTCTCTCCTCCTATTACCTTTGACAAAATATCTTCCTAATTGCCTAGAGACACTGTGAAAAATGGTTGTTTATTTGCCATCATCCATGGTTACCTTCCATAAGTGTATTTATCTATGTCTCAGAACAATTTGTTCTTTGATTCATTAAGGACACTTCCTGCTGGTGTAGAGCTTACTCTTGGCACTTTGTCATCTCTTTTGAAACTTCTGGAGTCAAAACCAGTACAAAACTCTTGCAAAGGTGATTCTTACTGTCTCTATATTCCTACCTTTAGTAAGTAATGAAAGGGACCGTACTGCTGTCCTGTCTCTGCCCACCCTCACCACCTCTCTGCTTGCAAAGTCACAGGAGAAACCTTCTTGTAGTCAGCCTGGAACAAACCTTGAAGCTTGAACAGCTTCCTGTTTTCACCTCCTGTTACCCCAGTCTCCTGGCTCACAAGGGCCTGCTTATGAAATTAATTTCTTGCAATTTAACAGGGACCGCGACAACTGACATCACATAAGAAAGTCTCAAACCATCAGTCCTGAAATGCAGCAAACAGGCTTGGACAAATGCCAAGGGTTTCTTAACAGCCACATCGCCATTCACAGCTGTCAACTGTCTTAAAACGGTGCCAGATTATCTCCTAAAAAGGTAAAGGGTAACTTGACTTTTCAAAGTGTCTTCCGCAAATTACTCGAAGTAGCAGTTGCTGAAGAGGACTGACAAGGAACTTCTGCATATTTCTTGTTCAGGCTGCAAACGAAGGGAGAAAGACTTGTGTAGATCACAGGCAGCTTATCCAAGAATAAGATCATGACTAGACTTCTGTGACCTGCCTGAAGAATCAGTATCACACTGGACGTTACATGCAGTTTTACTACTGAGAGTATACCATGTTAGTGAAAGCAATACTGAGAGAAGGCATTTTTTTAGTGAAAACTTCATAGCATAAAGGGGTGATCTTCTGCCTGCAAATGTATGTAAATACTTCCTGCCAAATGAGAAGCTTCATTAAATTTAATACACTCCCCAAGAACAGCACCTACGTTACAAGACAGGAGCACGCAAAACTACAGAAAGAATAAACAAGGATGGAGAAAACACCACAGTTATGCATTTATATGGCAGATTAAAGCATGTGATTTTAAAATGTGCACGTATTTCATTCAAAGATCTTATAAATGCTTAAAATATTGAGCATACATCCTCTAGAAGAGGAAATTCACACACTGAAAAAGGGAGCCAGGGCAAGGACTCTGACCAGGCTGTTCCCATGCCCTGGTCCTTACTGCAGCCCAGTGCTGTACCCGCAAGTTCCCCAGCCGAGGGGAGAAAAGCTGGGCCCTGCCAATACCCTGTAGCACCCAGTGGCTCGCCCCACACAGGGACATCTGCGCTCCATCACCTCCTCAGCAACAGGACCACGTAAGGGTGTGTACACCACATTTCCTGCACCAAACTGCAGCTACGCAGTAACTGGCAGTCCTGAAGAGACTGCCCACAAACACCAACTCCTACCAGCAACAGTCACCAAGAGTACTTTTCATGAGAATTTTATGTGAGCTAAATTCATCTATTCTTCTGCAAATATCCTGGATACGAATGATACTGATTATGATAAATATGACAATGAAAATTTTACACTTACAATATAAATTATCATAAGTAAATGAAGAAGCTGGTTTGAATTAAAATTTCTGCAAGCACATTTTTAGAATACCAGTTACAAAAGTCCCATTGAAGAAGACTAATGCAAGTTTACAGACCAGTAATGGTTGCCTAGTGACAAACTTAGGACTATTTCAGCTTAAAATTATAAATATTAAGTAAAGCAAGGAGATTTTTATACTTCAAAATAAAACACTAATAGGCCCATGCATATTTTATAAAAGTTGTCTACTTAAGTCGCTGAGTAAATCCTGTGTTTCTACCATACTGTTAGAAAATACTGTACTTTTCCCCAAAAGATGATTATGTGTTTCTGCATAGATCTCCTCCTACACGATAACCAAGCACACGACTCATTGCATTATTTATCTTCAGACTGAAATAAAGCAGAAACTTCATGTATTTTTCCCCCCCAGTATAATTAAAAGATATCAGAAAGTTTCACTTGTAATAATATAAACATGCATGGCATTTGGCAAATCTCATAAGCTTGATTCTACTCAAAGGTCAGTTTGACTGTAAGAGATGCTAATTTCTCCTTATTAGTATGTTTAAGAATGGCAGTGCCTTGAAAATCTCCAGAATATGTTTCTGTGCTGGATCAGAGCACTTAGTGCTGAGCTAAATGGCAGCACAACTTATCTCTCCAAAAGCAGACTGACTTTTGTGCCAGGCGCAGGTTTTCGATGGGATCCCCGGTACATAATGTACAATGATATGACTTCCAAAATAAAAAAGGAGGAAACGCAGAGAGGGATGCAAAGTAGGGGCCTCTTGAAAACCCTCCCATCCCCCACTATTAAATAGGCAGCCCGTGAATCCAGACACCTATATCCCGTTCTGGAAAAACCATATGCAGTTTAACAGCTGAGAATTTGCAGAATGCCTCCATTGGTTTTCACACAGTAAAGTAAGCTTACAGAAACAACTGAGGTTTTGAGAGAAAGAGCAAGAATACCAGCACTATGTCTAACAAAAACCAAACTAACACTCCACAATGACCCAGTCACAAAAATCTCATCCACTTTAATACCTGAAAGGTAGAATCTAGTCATTTACCTTGAAAAATGTAAAAAAACCATTAACTCACAGCGTCTACATGCTCACAGTCAAGGAATCTACCAGTTGGTAGTAGCAC
This sequence comes from Tringa solitaria, assembly GCA_026413425.1. Classification (NCBI taxonomy): domain Eukaryota; kingdom Metazoa; phylum Chordata; class Aves; order Charadriiformes; family Scolopacidae; genus Tringa; species Tringa solitaria. The sequence continues at coordinate 57,282,839 of JAOXJM010000041.1, read as the reverse complement.
AAGAAAGGGTGGTGCAACCAAACAGCACCTCTTTGCACAGATATAATAACAGACAAATCCTGTTGTAGCTCAATGCGCTACACTGTTACTGTCCAACTCTAAAACCCTCTGTCTTCTCCTGCCCAAGTGTCATGGTTTGGGCCCAACCATTAAATTAGACCTGGACAATAAAAGCACGTTCAATTATGATGCACTCCATATGTTCGTGGGATGAAGAAAGAAGCTACAGTCACCTCAAGAATTCAAGATTTTCTCATTTCTGCCTTTCAGTTGTTTTAGAGGTGAAAAAGAGGAAATTAATTTTAGACTCCAGCTCAACAGCAACTGGATGGACACAGAGATACCCTTTGTTGTTCTAAGGCATACCAAATGAGGAAAATCGCTGTTCAGTGGAAATGCACACATATACTAGTGAAAAAAATAGTGAAAACCACCTGCCTAAATTATTTAGCTTCCATTAGCTTATACGTAATATTTACCCAAATCACCAGTTGGAAATCAAACCCTATAAGAATGGATCATGCTGTTAGAAATGAGGACCAAGGGGTAGGTTTCCCCACACACCTCCAAGCCTCTGCCTGGTGCTGCAGGTGCCTCCCCACACAGTGACAGGAGGCTCTGCCCCCACTCAGAGAGCCTGCAGGATGCAAAGGGACAAAATGCTTTACTTTCCATGGCAAACCCTCCTCCATCCTTTGCTCTGGGCCTCAATGTGCATTCACTTCCATAGTCACCAGATCTGGGACTTCACACTAGTCCCGGTCTTCGTGCAACATCCAAAGCGACAGGGATGCACCAAGGGATTAATTTGACTGACTCCACAGGATAACATCCTACATGGATTTGGGCAAGTGTTTATTCCTGATAGAGCTAAATGTGATGCAACACGAGATAGGCACAAAATGTAATGAAACAACACATTTTCTGGATCAGCAATGACTGTTTCGCTGGAAAGGCTCCAAAGAGAAACAGCTGCATAAGCAGCTAAGGCAGACAGCTACCAGAAGCTGCCGCGGGAAGCTCTCTCCACCACAACGCTTTTCACTTCAGCCCTAGACACGAAAATGATTCTGGCAAAAATAGGACCGCTCAGTAGGACATTCCTGACTTACTGACTTAAAGTTCATCTTGCATTTGTAGTCTCAGATTTTATCACATAAATTCATAGACAGCCACTGGATACAGCAGTGCAATCAAATATACCCTGAATCCACCAAATAGTCAATATAGTTTTTAAAATTTGAAACATTAAAATTGAAGTCACTGAAAAGTAAAATTCTATATGCCACTTCAAAATTAATTTGATGGAAGGGGGAGGAGAAGGTATGGGAGTTAATTAAACTCACTCGACGAAAATTAAGTAAACTTTAAAAGCATATTTTCCTCTATTACACTATGTTTTATGAGCTTTTTATAAAATTAGTAAGGTTAAAAAATGTTTCATTAGACAAAAATAATATTCAGTTAAGTGTATTTTAATGAGAGATCCCAATTCTCCAAAGGGTTATGTGAACGTTACTTAAACGCACTACAGATAGTTCCAAAATCTACTTTAAAATATTATTAAGACTAGCTGGATCTTGCTGAACAGACATTTTTGTAGAGTGAACACCACATAAATACCACTGCTGGGGAAGTTCAAAGGCAGCTGTGAAGAGGGAGACTCACATACCCCTAATTGCCACCAACCACAGCAGCAAAACCCTGTCCTGGTCCAGGAAGCGCAACACTGGTCTGTTTCTGCTTTCGATCCCACCAGTTATTTTACCCTTTGTACGCCCAGCTGAGCACCTCAAAAATACACAGTTTTGCCATCTCCTGCCAAAAGCACCTGTATCAGCAATCAGCAAATACAGGGACATTGTTATTTTTGCTCTTAAAGGACTGTAACATGGATTTGACACTACCTAATCTAGGCTGATTCTGAGCGGAGCTCTCTCCCCAGGGCTGCACCCTGCAGTTGCTGCACTCGCAGCTGGACATGGCACAATCCAGGGATCAGAGGATCTATCTTTATTGCCCTCCTGTTTTATTGGGTCAAAATGCCAGAAGTGAAACATTAGTAGATTTATTGCATTCATCTGGCTCATCTTTACTGGGATTTTTTTCTCTTTTTTGGAAGATAAGCTTCTGCATGGAAAAAACCACGTGCTTTCATTTTTCCTGGATTAATTTGGACACACTTGTCCATCCATCCTCTCTATGCACTAATATTAGATTTGCATATAAAAACCTTTCCATAGTTTGAAACTGAAACAATAGTATGAAATACACATGAAACTTACAGTCTGCTATGCAACACATTAAAGAAAGGCTGCACGCATTCAGTCTGCTAGAAGGTCAAGGGTTCCTTTGTTGGTGCACCAAAGCTATCAGGGATTGGTTAGTTGGAGCTTTTCTGAAGAGCTCTCTTAGGTGGCATTACTCATATTTAAATATGTTGACTTGATCTCAGCTCTTTTATAACAATCTACAACAATAAGTTTTAAAAAATTGCAATTGGAGACATAATACAGAAAAGTGTCTCTAGAAACTGCACCTCAGTCCTAGTTATCTGATGAAAACCTGCACATCATCTGACAAGAAATGTTATGCTATTTTTCACAAACAGATTATCCACCAGGCCGGTACTTTAATCCAAAAATCTCCTCAAATAAAGCATAAAATAAACCCTCTAACACCCCCTGGAATTAAGAGCATACTTGCTGTTTTCTTACCTGCCTTTCAATGTAATCAAAAGTGGAAAAAAAAAAACCAAACCACACCCAAAAACCAGAAGAGATTGGTTTCTTTTTTTTTTTTTTGGCCAGTTGCTTAAACAATTAAAATGAAAACAAGATAAACCTTGCAGAAAGAATGTTGCCTGACTATCCCAGTCATGAATACGTTTGGCAGCATTTAAGTACCTTGCCTTTTATTTGGGTAGGTGTCATCCCTAGATAATGCTTTAAGGCTATCCTTAAAAACTTAGCAAAAAAACCCCAACCACTCAAACCAAATACATGAAACAAAATAACTCATCCAGAAACAGAGAACTGGTGACCAGAGATGAAGAAAGAAGGACACCAAGAGCCTCACCTCTGAGCAGAGCAGAGACTAAGCAGAGACCAAGGCCCAAGTCTTGGGAGCCTTGCAAGTAGTGACCTCGTGAGATCGCAATTGCAAGAAAATAATTAATCCCCTGAACGGTTTCAGGGTCAGGGGCTTACTAACCAGTAAAGGACTTGCCCACAGACCCAGAGGAAGGCATTTCTCAGCCTTTATGGCATCCAAAGCATGCAGGCAAGTTGGTCAACAATCATAGCTTTGCTACTGAAAGAAGCTGGTAATAGGGTTTTTTAAAATAAAAAAAAGCACTGTTACCACAGCCTGGTCTGTCTACTGACATGAAATACTACACTAAACCTAAATTTTTTTAACTAAACAACAGCAATTACAACAATCTAATAAATCAGCTAAGCTTCTGCTTAAAAACATGGTTTTTTTGTAAATCATAGAGTGGTGAGTGAAGTTATTTCAAGGTCATTTCACAGAATATTTTAAAATAAGTTCTAAAATACATTTTTATATTACATTAATTACTAACCCATACCCAATTAAGTAAGAATTGGCTTTTAGAAGCCAGTAGTGGGCAAATGAGCTCTTACATAATTAGCCATCAGGTCTGAGTCAGAATCCAGATTATTTATTAAGAGCTGGATCATTTAATCCCATCATTTCTAACTTTTCTAAGCAGAATGACTGTAGTGGTGTGTGGCAGCTAGAGCTGAGCTCAAAATGCAAAGCTGTACAAGTAGGTACCAATTCTGGGCTCCTATTTCCTTCCAGGTCATCATGCAATCTCCAAAGCATTCACTGTCACTTAACCAGTAAAGTCAAATATATCTTCAAAGAGCTATAACCTGATATTTTTTTTCCCCCAGTTTATTTAACTGGTCACTTGCACATACCACTTTACCATAGGTAGAAAATGCTTTTAGTTTTTAGATTTTTATTTACAATTTGAAAATACTAGTAATTGACCAACCAGCACCTCTTAGCGATATGGCATCCGATAGCGACAACAAGCAAGATGGACTTGAACAGTTCAAACAATTAGAATGAGAAAATATATCTTTACTGTAACATTTTTGAGGAAGACTTCTGATAACAGGGAAAGTTACACAAACCAACAAACCAGGCTGCTGGCAGCATATTGCACAGTGAAAATTAGATTTCAGAACCTCTAGTTCTTATTTTCAAAACCTTTTTGGCTGAAAACAAAGAAGGTACATAACAGACCTTATTACTGAAGGAAAGAGTCTTGAAAAACAAAAGTAAACATAAAAGAGGTGAAAAAAAAACATAAAAAGGAGCATGCTTCAAAGAGAGGGGCAGAGAGTTGAAGACATAAAATTTGGCAGCACATTGCACATCACCAGGTGTAATAGTCTCTTTTATACCAACATCCGACAGAAGGGAGATAAACATACACAGAAGATCAGTGTTTATTTACACGGCCCCCATATTAATGACTCTGTTTTCACATTCCAGGCAAGGTGAAATTCAGAGCCACCTGCCTGAACAACACTGGCTGCGCTTGTTCTGCCACTATCGGGGCTGTATCTGGGCTGACAGTGAACTTCCTGCCCCAGGTGCCTACAGCCAGGCAGGAGTCTGGGCAAACCAGCAGCCCCACCAACAAGACGACCCAGTAGCAGCCCCACCAGTCACAACAGCCCTATCTGTCAGGAAAGGCTTCCCACCACATGCAATTATTTCCTACCTCACTGAAAAACAAACAAACGAGAAAAAGGAAAAAGCAACCAATCTGAGAGAAACACCTCCGCCTTCCACTGAGCACTTGCTGATCAGCATAACTTCTTATTAATGATCTGGGTGTGTCATCCTTGGCAGGAAGCTCACTGCCATCTCCTGCAAGGTTTTCTAATCTGAGTTGCAATTTACCCTGAGGCAGTTGTTTTATCTGAATTGTAAATCCAGTGAGGATGGCAGAGTACTGGCAGGATGGGGAGGTGGACACCAGTCACAGGGAGAAGTATTTGCTGTTGCACAGCTCCTTTTAAAGCCGCTCTTGTAACTTATTGTTAGCAGTGGAAGTAAGCAACACAAGACTAATTTGAAGTGTGGCATAAGCGCATGGTTCCTTCTAAGTTACCATCTTAGTCAAATGAACAAATCCAGAGAGTGATGCAAGACAACCATGGCAGTATCTCTTGCTTGGTTTCTTCAGCAGCACGACCTTGGGAAACACAAGCTGTTCTTAAGAGCTGGAACAGGAACTGCAAACGGCCAAGGCAAAACGCAAACTTTGAAAAACTAATAAGAATTTGATCTAGCAGCTCTAGGATTATTAGAGGGAAGGTGACATGAATAACAATTCTGGTTGTGCTCCAAGTATCTATGTAGTGTTCCTCTTTGGGTCTTTGGGTATGACAAGTAGCAGTCTACACCATGAATCACTGAAATGTCACTTAATGCACCTCCCCAGTCCAGCAACAAACTGTCACGAGCATCACTGTAAGTACAGTTCTTTGGCTTCTCGAGTGACATAATTTAATGTAAACCATATTCACAAGCTTGCTCATTAAAGAAAGGGTTCTATAAGGGTCAAGTCAGAATTGCAACTTCTGCTTCCCTCAGACATGCTGGACCAACTTCTTCATAGAGGAGGAAGACACCTATATATCTGGCTATAGTGATAACAATCAATGCAAGATGTCACCATTACCCACTTCGTCTCTCAAGCCTCATCTCCCAGTATATAGTATAATAGGCCCACAGCTCATGTATTTCTAATTTAAAACTTCTGTAGACGTGAAGCATACCTCCTATGTTAGCTGAAATGATACAATGCTTGTCCTTCTCTCTGCCATTACCCAGGGCCCAGAACAAAACCAAGGCCCATTTAGGTACCTGCCACACTCTCACAGGTCAGGAAGATTTGAAGCAAACTGTGACCGGCTGCCAGGATAACAGTTCTCAGTTGAAAAGGATTTTTCACCACAGAAATATGTGGTTCTCCCCCTATCAGGTTTGTTTCAAAATACATCTTAAACTCACCCAAATATTCCTGACCTGAGGAAAAGGTTAAAAGATTGAAGAATTAGAAAACTATAATAATGTCACATTATGGTATAAACTCTGATTATTTTTTCAATAAGCACTTTTCGTCAGATATATAGGCTAAGACACAAGTATCCTAGAGACCTGAAATGACAAATAGGTGTCTGCATTAGTTTGCAGAAACCTGACTGTTCGCAGATTTTGTGCATAAATATAGAAATGTTAGGCAATGTGGGAATTTTGAGAACCGACTGACACAAAATAATCCATCTTTAAACACTGTAGCAGAGCAAGTAAGGCAAATTATCCAATTTCAAGGGCATTAAAGGGGAAATTTCTACCTTGTCATGACAACAGATCCCAGTTAAATTTTTTTTGACCACAACTCCATCACTCTAAAGGCTTTTTAGCAAGAAAATACAAATATAAATTCTATTATTTGCTTCAGGCAGCTTCTGCGAAAATATTTAACATTTTTACTTCTTATACAGCATCTCTTAGAACTGTCGCATTTTACATTCTACCAAAAGAGCAATAAAAGCGATCTGCACAAATGCCTAAACCAGAAAATAATGTAAAATTAGATTCATCAGCATAAAGAAGAAAGAGAGCAACCACATCCCCAGTTCTCAGGACAGACATGGGAACCTCGCAAAGGACCTGAACTGTAGGAGACAGGAAATTGCCTTATTGTCTGAAATCTGGTTTTTAGCAGCCAAGTGTTTAATCACTTCTTGGTAGCAAAAGTTAAGTATTTCCTCACTTATCAGTACACAAACATTACCAAAGCGAAGCTGGAAATGTCGCTAACAACAAACCCCTAACAACCACATCTGGTGCTGTGGAGGCCTCTCCGAAGCCAGGAGAATGGCCTGACCCCAGCAAGGGGTTGGCAGGGACTGTGTGCTGGGGGCCAGGCAGAGCACCCCTCACCCCGCACACACCTCCCTGCCTGAGGGATGGACACTGGACACAGCCCCGCTGCTCCTGGCAGTCAAACCCAAAAGCACTACAAAGCCGCAGTTAGAGAGCAACACACCCTGTCCTAACCTCTTGTTTCATTCAAACTTAATTAAGCCACTTGTGGTGACAATAGTAGCGTTTTGTGTGAAAGTAACTGGGTGTCACTCCCTGTGGGAATCTCTATAAAATATCTAGGAAATCAGGTCAGGGTGGGACAGTTCCCTTCTGCCCATTACTTGCAAAGCCATTAAGCAAGAGACAGAAAAACAGCACAGTGCTGTTAAAAGTACAGATGTAAAGCTACTGTTATTTTGCACGCCAAAAAATTTAAAATTCCCAAATGCCTGAAAAAGTCTTATTTAGACTGTCTGATTATGTTACTTTGGCCGAGCTTCATTACTTTTCATGACTGATAAAGCTGAAAAATCGTGTCTGTGGAAATGTCTGTAGGATAATAAAAATAAAGTGATTTCATTACCAAATCACATGCCAAACATTTGCTTTTGCTGACGTAATTTGGCCCAATCTCAGTTTAAAACACAGCTCAAAGAGTCAAATACTTTGTTTTGTTTTCAAAGAACCCTGTCTGCTGTGTGTCCTGTCATCACCCACGCTTCTCCTCATCTCCTCTCCAAAAACCCTTAGAGAAATGAACGCATAGACAGTGTCAACAACTATGGATACACTGCAAGTTCATAGGTGATACGCTGCTTCTCCCCTCATCTCAAACAAATCCTCCTTACCACTCATTCCCATCAGTCCTACACTTTCTACTACTTTGAGAGAACTCTGTAAAAGCTGCTTATTAAAATTCTTTAAAAGAAGTTTACAATGAAAACCAGTGCAAGGCTTTAGGTGCCACATCCCAAAAGGCAAGAGCAAAGAAGCACAGCTACCAAACTAAACAACTTGTCTTTCAAGGACACCAAACTCACCTAGGTGCCATCTAAAATGTCAGTAGAATACATGGCCCTTAATGCCCTCAAAACCTCAATAGCTTCTGGATTCTGCTATCCAAGCACTGTGCATTTGCATTTTAAAAAACAAACAAAACCAAGAAACAAACCCAAAACAACAACAACCCTCCC
>JAOXJM010000041.1:57245033-57274716 GCA_026413425.1 Tringa solitaria | reverse complement strand
ACCCACCCCCCCCCCCCCCAAAAAAAAAACAAAAAAGCCGCTGAATGTCTTTTTGTGAGAAGTCACAATCTTTCATTCACTAAACTTCCTATAAATATGGCAGTCAACTTCTGGTTTCAAATTTTATGACCTTCACAGGAATTCATTTCTATTATAATACACAAGATAGCAATGTTATCTAATACATCTAAGATAAGTTTGGTGTGTTCATTATAAACCCTGATTATCATGTTTGGAAATCTCCCCATTTCAATTATTATTTTGAAGAGATTAGTAAATCCAGCAAAAGGGACGTGCCATCTGGATATTAGCTCTTTACAGAATAAACAGGTTAAAGTTTTTATTATAATAAGGATATTTCTGAGTTGGAGCATAACTGGTAGTCCCTTCTTTCACCTTTTAATTCAATTACTCTCTTAAAAAAGCAACTATTTGTCTCAAGGGACACAATCAGTCGCAACACTTGAACACACAAACTCACTGGCTTCTAGACCAATATATATACAGCACAGGAGAAACCTGTCTGGAAATCCCAGTTGCCTCTGAAGGATCAACCAAGCCAGCCCTTCAGGAGGAAATTTAGCCACAACACCAGCAGGTTTATACATGCTGAATGATTTGCTTAATTAAGAGACAACTATTGTGTTTAGCACTACAGAGGAAGGTGGGGAGAGGGGAGAGGAAGACATCTAGAACCCAACCTGCCTCATTTACCATGGGGAGCAAGACTGCTGATTAGGATGTTTGTAAACAACTGAGGACTGGTAGGAAGCAAATTTCTACCTAATAACAAGGAGAGAGACCTGGAATCCACTCCTCATCTTGCTGATTATCCTACAGCTAAGTAATGTGGCAGCACCCAGCAAGGTCCAGAAGTTGCTCTCCTTTCTCAATTCTGTGGGAAGGAGAGCACCAGGGAAGTAGGCTTTATTAACTCCCAAAGCATTCATTTGACAGTCTTTGGAGATGAAGACAACATGAAAAGGAACGGAAGGGGTCTGGCAGATAAAGACCATCCCGTTTTATCATTTGCGGGTACCCCACTGTGGTTAGTACAGGGAGACGAGGCTCAGGGCCACTGCTGAGTCAGTCGCAAAACCTCCAGCCTCCATCCCCATTTCTGTCCCAGGGCTCTTATTCAGCTGACTCACACCCTGGCCCCTGCCTCCCCTCCACTCCCATCCTCCCTCAAGCTCTCTGTGATGCTACCTCGGCTAAAGCAGCACCTCACCAGAGGAGCCCGTGGAGCCTTTTCTACAACAGAGACACCAATGCCACCAAGTCCAGATAGGACTGACAGCATATGACACTACTGAAAAGAGCCACTCTGTTTTCACACGAGCCCTGGAAGTATGATCATAAATAAATTTTAGAGTCATTCTTTTGCAATAAGTTTCCCAACAGGAGTTTTTGGAAGGGAACCTAATCTATTATAAAACAAGCTTTGAAAGGCCAAGTCCAGAAACAAGGAAAACAAGAGGCCAACAGGGACAGAGTTCAAGATCACTTCATTTGTTTTTCAAGAATCTGTATGATACTTATATACACACACATATACCTACAAATGCACATACACAGCACTCAAAACTTCTTAGCTCAATGGAATTGACTTGCTTTATGTTAATGTTGTCCAGTTAGGTCTCAAAAACCCCATTCAGACTGTACAAGTCCTCTGCCTTGCAACCTTGCCCAAGGTGGGGTCTACAATAGAACCATGCCCAAGGTGGGGTCTACAATAGAGACAATTCTCAGAAGAACAAAGCCGTGCACTGGAGTTTGCCACTGCCCTCCCCTCCATGTGAAACACCATCACCTGAAACTGGGTATATCCAGAGAGAAATGCTAGAGTCTACCAAGGCAGTTGACAATTACACATTAGCACTTTAAACAAGTTTCCTTAGTTCTCCTCAAGTGTAAACATGTGTTTGGAAAAAAACAGCATACATGTTTGAGGGGGAAGCACAACACCACATTTGCATGCTTCAGAGAATCAACACCTCCCTTCAGAGTAAGTCTGGGGTGTTTTGGTGTGCCTCGATCTCTGCTCTCCTCAAGCACCCCTCCTACAGTCATGGGAGAGCCAGAATTTCAGGTGCACAGCGCGAGCCTCATTTATATGTGCATGCATACATCTGTATCATTTACAGAGGTAAACTGCCAGTAAATCAAGTGCAAGTAAAGGATCTACTCCGTACAGAGACGTCCAAATAAAAGTCTAGAGAACATTGACTTTAAAAAGGCTATTGAAGACACTCTACAACTAGCTGGAGGAATTCCTGTTCATCAAATTACGTTTTGCAAGTTCAAAAATTTAGAGAGACCTTCAAACCGCTAGCATGGTGGACAACATATGCTAAACCTTTAATCTTCTTCAATTCTCTAGCTACTTTTCATTCCATGAAGAAACAAATAATCAGATTCCAAGCATGCTACTCTGCATTGATTAGTGAAAGATGGAAAGTGAGAGAGAAACTTTGGCAAGATAATAATACTGTGCTCTTTTTTCTAGATATATTTGAAAAAAATCTCAGTATGATTTCTAGAGTTTTGGCTACTTTGGACAGACTTCTGTTTCTCTCTAATACTGGTGAACTGTGCAAATGCCAGGTCCAGAAATACCTATTCTGAACAGTACTCATTCCTATTTCACAAGTTTGTGATGGAAGGAAGTGTATGTTTAATACATATTTAACATATATACAGATTGACTCCTGCAGTTTCAAAAAAAAAAAAAGTTTGCTTCTGCCCCAATTTTGTGCATGTCTTTCTGCAGCAGTTTGGTTTTGGGTTTTTTTCTTCTGCAAAGAATTAAAGGGAAAATAAAGTCCACAGTAAGGCAACTCTGAAATAGCACTCCATTTGAACTTCTTGAAAATTGTTCAAGTTGTTTTATTCATCCAGCTTAAAATCATATCATTGTAGAAACTTTGAAAGCCATATTTGGCAATGATCTTCAAGAGAGGTTAAGACATAGGATTATTGTTATTTAGTTGGAGTGCAATGTTCTGTAAGTACAAAACTTGTGTATATTGCAATGAGTATCTTAAGTATGGTTGAAGAGTTTACAAGCACAAAAATCAACAAGTACAGCATTCAGCTCTTAAATACCGTGAAAAAAAATGATCAGTTTTTGGGCGAGGCAGCAGGTTCACAGTTAAAAAACCAAACCAACAACAACAAAAAAACACAACAAAAAAAAACCCCGTAAGTAGTTTAGATCCTGACTGCATTTTATCTCCTTTATCCTCCAAAGATTGGGGAGATTGCAAGAAGCCAGACAGATTGCAAAGCCGTATCTGAGAAGAATACTGCTGCAGACTCAGCTACACAGCTCATGGCCACAGCCTCATATAAAGCCTTCAAGTCACATCTTTTTTCTAAATGATGCCTACTAGCAACCTTGGCTCTGTTTACAGAACTGCAATTGCAAAAATCCACTTAGCTCATTTTGTGATCCTGCTTTAACAAGTAAGATTTTTACTCCAGGCTGATCTACTTCAACCAGTCCCCAGGCAACTCCACAGAGGTGAACACTGGGCACCGCTTTCAGGATTTAGCCTGCTAACTCCTGTTTGCCTGCTTCACTACTAAAAATGGTAACTGGCATAACATGTAAGACAGACAGAAACTTAAAATCACCAGTTACACCAAAGGAAAATGGAGGTATGTATACTGTAGCCTAATCTCTCTGCATTGCCAGCATTTCTGAGAACTCCTTATCTGTAAGTGGGGCTGTCAGAGTACACCGTGGCAACGATCAGGGAGCCTGCAATCTTCTCTCCAAGTGTCTCCTCTCATTCACATTGCATAGATAGGCTTTCACAGCAGACTGTGATTCACGCGTGAGGAATGTTTGGTAGATATCCCCACAGAGCCCGCAGACTGTGGTTACTGCTTTCATTTGCAGCAATCTGAAGATTCATGTTTCTCTTGTTAAATCAGTGATGACACAGTAAAGTGCAGCTCTGGGCATGGTCCGGGTTCATAAGGAGCATCTACAAGTATTTCACAGAATATCTATACACACACTGTTCACATACAGACATTCTTTATTGATTTGCAATTTGATGATATGTGCATCATAGATATGTCCATTAATTTCTGCGAATACTTACACCATGCCATTAAAAATTAATCTTTATTCTCAAAGAGCAGTAATACCATACTTTCAACACTGCAGAAGGTGTTGATTAGCCTCCTGTTTGGCAACTTTGTAAAGCATTGCACAGGTTGCATTTTATGTACCAACCAATTTCCATGAGTCTTCTCACCACATAAAAATGAACCGCGTCACTTAAGAACTTTGCAGAACCAAGCTTTATAATGTCACACTTGAGAAAGAAGGATTTCATTTTTTTATTTCACACAGGTCTTAGAACTGCTTTTTTGTGTTGCAAGTAGTTCCTCAAACTAACCATGGAAATTTGGACCAGAGGCTGTATGCGTAGGTGAGGTGCATGTGGAATATCTCCTATAATTTGTTAATCATCAGCCACTTTTCCTTCCCTTTCCTGTCTGTTTTCATCACAAAGACACTCAATGACATATGTTCAAGGCCTTTTTAAAAGAACAAAAGGGAGGAAGGAAGCATAGGTCGAAAAGGGAAATGAAGGGAAAAAGGAAAGGAAAAAAACAGAGGCTGTCAGGAAAACAGTCAAAATAGCTGGAATAGCACTCTTCATTTTCTAGAGAAAATTGCAGTAAGGATGTTTATTACCATAGAAAAAATTAATAGTCAATGAGAACTTACTAACAATTAATAAATATAAACAGAGGTTTCTATATGTTGCCCTTCTCCCTGGTGCTTTTAAGAAGCTTCAATGTAATGATGCAAATAAGGAGAAAGAGACTTTCGGTGCTGCCTATCTACTGAATCCATAAAATAACACTTCAGTGATACTTAATTAAAAAGTCCTCCACAGTTTCGTGCCCAGTTACCCCTCAGCACGCCCTTCTTCTCTCTTCTACCTCAAGTAACTTCTTAAAACTTACCCTTCTTTGGGCAACATTTAGCCATCACTTGGCAGTAAGTGAATTGCTCAGAAACAAAGCTATTAAAAATATTCTGTGATAGCTAGATGAAACAAGTGGCATGAACTACAGTATTTTGTACAGTTTTGTCAACAAGATTTGTACCAACATTCAGTGGTTCTCTCTATCAAAATATGGTATTGCAGGCTCTGCTGAAGAGATCATTTCCTGTCCTTTCCACAACCAAGCAGACGATCTCCTTCAGTAACTACCACATAGCAATTATCCACATTGTGCTTGTGAAAAAGCAGTTACAGGAAAGTATTTAAATCCATCAATAGTGCAGAATTTTCTTTTTGCTGTTGTTTAGCGAGTAGAGCCAATGCTAGGTGACAAAGACAGATCCCCAGACCTCCAAGCAGCACTTTCCAGAGAATGGTTTAGGTACTGCTGTTGAAACACATGTGGCCAGCCCTGGTCTCTTACAGCACGCACCAAGCAGCAAACTGAGGAGCCTGCTATATGTGCAAATGATTTTAAACTTGCAAAACCCTGTTTAATAAAGCAGATAGTTTTTGTGACCCTGGGATGAACAAAGCCTACTGTCCTCATCTTATGCCTGATTGATGCTGGTATATAAATAGGGCAGAAACCTTTTCTGCCATGATTGAGACAGACTGTAAAACTGGGTGCTTTTTGGATCACTCTTACATGCTGTGTGCTTCCACAAAACTTGCAGAACAAAAATTTGTCAAAATCAGTTGGTACCAACCATAGTTTCCAAAAGTATATTAAAGGGAGGGTTACATGAGTAGACACATTACATGTGATGGTAGAAAGCTTGCTTCTGCAGAAAAACAAGTTTTAAAGATTCTAAGCTATGAAACCCAAACCTGAGCTTCTCCACTTACCTTAGTGTTCATACAAGATTTTCCACGTTTATACTCTTTGTGACTTGCTCTTTTATCAAGCTTGTTCCACAAAGCTTTGGCCTTCCACGTGGTCACTCTTGACTTCAGTTTGGTGTAAAAGTTTCTATTGTCCAAAGGATCTAATTCAAGTTGACGAGTGAGAATATTAAAGGCCTGAATGGTGCCTTTGCACGTTGATGCTTGTACAAAGTTTTCAAATATCTGGCCAGCTTGACTGTATTTTTCATCATCGTTTTCCCCCATGTTCTAATAGAAGTGTTTGAAAAGGATTAAGCTGGAGCTCTTTTGCTGGGATCCAGGTGATCAACACTACCAAGTACTTCTAAGCATGTTATTCCTAGAAAAGACAAACACAGGTCATGTTGAAGCAGGTTCTGTCTAACAAAATTAAATCCACAAACTGCATATCCAATACGAACACAGAACATGGTGACTGGATAACCAGGTACAAAAAGTTAATAGGGGCGTCCAAGATAAGCGTTACAAGTAAACGTAACATACTTGTGCTGTCATGACACATACTTCACAAAGACTGTCATAAAAACCCTACAAACTCAAGCCAACTGTTTCAAAAACAACCAGCTTCACTGACAGCCTGAGGATTTCTTCATTTTTTGTTCAGTGATATCTGCTAGGTAACAGATGAAGACAAACCAAATGTCCAGATGCTTTTCCCAAGCAGAATTTATGTCACAGCAAGTACATCTCTGGTAACATTTCGGTCCTAAGAATTCTTAGAAACCTGAAGCTCAAAGTCAACACTATTTGAGGGAATCTTCTTCCATTGCACAAGCTAGGGCCAAGAGCGCAGTTTGGCCCGAGCAATTTAGAACTGGCACAATCACTTGCCATGACCAAATGTACAAAGTAGGTGAAGCAGAAACATTTTCACAAGTTACACCAGAACTGAAGAAACAGAAAACAAGTAACTACAGAGTGCTCCTCGTTTTCTAACTCTCTTGCCAAAATGCAAAAGGGTTCAGAGCTCTAGTGGATAGAAAGGAATTTTATCTTCACGTCTCCACGTGTTAAATGCTAAAGTTATGTGTTTGGAGTCTTACCTTGTCATGTGCTGATGATATAAAGTAATGATATTTGGCCCACTGAGCCCCATTGGCTTTTCCTAGTAACATGATCACTGTCAAACTGTGCCTGATATTTCAGATAAATACCCTTACATTCCATAAGAGCAATGCTATTCTAAATTAACATGTTTGGAAGAACTAAAATACTTTCACAATAAGGCACTCCCTTATCCTTCTTTAACCTTTCTGTCAATCTGTAATGGGGAGCGTCTTAGAGTCAGCCAAGGTCCACAGAAAATATCCAAGTGACTTTCACATTTTCCAAGAAAATTGTTACGTATAAACATCCTCAGAAGAGGGTCTACTTGGACTCAAGTCCAGAGATTAACTCATGTATTCTTTTTCTTGCTATTAAAGAATTATCTACCAGTCCAAGAAATCAAAACCTAAATCAATGCTTGCCTAACCTCCCACATAATTAGTTATTTTACTTGGAACATCATCTGTTGGCTGGTAGTTTTTGAATAAATTGTTAAAAAGGCCTTTGAAGTTACACTTTTTAATTTAACACTGTTCTCAAACTATTCATTCTCTGCTTACACTTCCTTCAAAGAAGAAAAGAGAAAACATAACCAGCACATTTAAGTAAAGAAGAGACCTACCATGTCTATCTTACAATCCTCTAGTACAGAAAAATATTATGCAACTTATTAAAGAGATCCCATGGGGAGATATAAGGAAGCATTTGGAATACTCACATTCCCTGGCTGTGCTCAAAATAAATAACCTTTGTGTGCACATCATCAGTCTGTTGTTGGTTTGTGGGTAAAATAAATTGGCAATGTTGAGAGTTTGTACATTTTCCTAGACCAAAAGTCATGATTAAGTACTTGGTGCCGGGAATAAGCCAGAAAATTTTTGTTTTCCCCTCTGAATACTTCATTTATAGCATGCTCCATGCCCTTTTCTGAAGAGCTTTGAGGTAAAAGCATATTTTATATGCCCCAACTTTCAGAAGGTCTAATTTTTCAACAGAGTCCCATGAACTCCCATTGACTCAAAAGGAGCTGAGGACAACCCAGCACTTTCCAGGTTCAAGTCCTTAAAGACTAATGAGCAAACCCCTCCAACAATGGCATGCCGGCAGGAGAGAGCCCAGCCACCTTGAAAAAAAAGAATTAAAAATAAGGATAAACACTTACTTTACCCGACTCCCATACCTGCCTGAGATATTTTTTACAATAGAAAAGCCAAAGTATTTTTCTTTTCTCTCAAAATAATTATGAATAGTTTCTTGGGGAGTGGGGAAATTTCAGTGAAACATTCCACTTTGGACACTTCAGCTATGGTGGTGGCAGCCAGGTTAGGTTTCCTTAGTCACCATAAACTCACATTGCTATTGCTTCAGTGCTACCACAGACTTTGACCAACCTAATAGCTATAAAACAGTACTTCCTCTCCATTGTTTTCCTTAGCTCACCACAAGACTGTTATCATATTTACATAACACAAAAGATCTTTAAAAGTTAACTCTAGCATAATTGATAAGCGAATATGATCACAAGCTCTTTAGTTTAGTATATTTACTGCTCACAGAGAGGAAGTTTTTATAATTTCAGCTGTTTCCATCCAGCAAGGAAGATAAAAGCTTGAAGAGTAGAGCCATATCTGAACTGACCAAGGAAGAAAAGCAGCATTTGCCAAAGCCAATAATGGTGAGAAGACAGAAGAGATGGTTGGCAGGAGCCACTGCAGGCAAAGGGAGGGGAAGAATTGCCAGATGCAAACCAGTGGAAATAGGTGTTGCACACACATGTGCACACAAAGACACAGAGCAGGCCTGGGCGTCCTCTGCCTTTCCACTGAGGAGGAGAGCAGCTGGGAAGGACAGCCAGGACGCCCTCCCTAGCATTAAAACTTCCCTCCTCCAACACCACAAAGCCAGGAGTGAGGCTACTCTTTTTGGGCACTAAATTTTCTCCTCATGAACTTCCAAAACACTCCCATCTTCTTCACACTGAAAAGTTGCGGAGTGGCATCTCAGCAGAGACGTTTGCTCACAAGTGAAGCATTTCTCCTTGCTGGGTCAGAGGTCATGTTCTCCAAAAAAGCCACATTTTGTGGTCAGAAAGGCAGGATGAGACAGGAGACTCTGGTTACTGGGGTTTCTGGCTTGCTAGAAACACCACTTTTTTTTTTTCCTCTTTCTTTTTGGCATGAACACTGTTGACAGATGACAGAGAGGAAGATGGTGTTCTAAGTAAATACAGCTCATGGAAAAGTATGTGTTTTTTTCTGGAGTCACCAACTTTTCAGTGCAGTATTGTACATAACTCAGTAGAAACAATGCAATAAGCACAAGAAGTTGAACAGAATAATTCTTAAGTATAATTAAAGTTTCCTGTTCTATAACTGTCTCAAAGACTTCAGAGGTAATGCATAAACTGTTTACCTGTAGTGGAAAAAAAAAAATCTGTTTGGGGAAATACTTGAGTTCTCAGAGTACTATCATTTACCCTTCTTCCTTCCTCATATACACCACTCTAGAGATGAAATACAGATCCCAAAGTCTCATCAAGGCGAGTATTGATGGTGCAACTTCAAACTATGCTTTTCAAAGTCATCATTGAACTTCCTCTGGAAGCACAATCCAAAAATATAATGAAGTTTATTTGAAACTTCACTGAAGTGCTACAGACCCAAATAAAAATTTGGGCCACAGAAAGGAAGAGAATTGGAGAGCAGAAGTAGTCTGGACAAACAGTTCTTTTAAGTCAGAACTGAAGCATCCATGGGGGAGATTCTAATGAGCTCACAAGAACTGTCATTTTAGGTCCCACGCATAATGTATTAAGCACATACAAGTCCACACAGCTTCCCGTGATATTGCAGGAGGGCTCCCAGACATAAAGTGCAGACACTGGGAAGAAGGGGGGCTGCATTTTGATGATCCCTTCTGCTCTTACAGAACTCGCCCAGCCTCCTTTCTACCTCCAGTCAGTGGCAAACCAGAAAGTTAGATAAAAAAATCTGAGAAGTGCTGCTCATGCCTAGTGGATGCCCAAGCAGAAAGTGAAGATCTTATTACAACTTAAAAGGAAGCAATGGAAAAGGGACAGAGAGGAGGTAGAAATTAAAGCAGTGATGCATGTTACAGATGTATACATATGAAAGCAAATGCCTCCAGTCTTGGCTGATATTTCCTGTCAGTGAAACAAGCTCTGATACTACAGATGATTTTGAGACTAGTGAAAAAATGGCTCCATTGTTCAGGTAATTCCACTAATTATTGCTAGTTAAATGGATGTAAGGAGCTGGTTCATGTTTGCACACGAAGCCTTTCATAATATAGCAAGCAATAAAATTGACATATAGGAGTCATTAAATTAAAATAATTTAAATTTTTGACAGCAGTACCATGCGTATTGCTTGTCAGGAGCGTTTTGAGGTAGCATACTCAAAAATTAAAAACATTTTTTGACTTAGTTGTTCCACTGGAGAGAGAGCAAGCCTAATTTTAATTCAAACTTGCAGCACTTAAGTCCTTCCTTAGTCACTTAATGCTCTGTTTTCTAATATTTGAGAACATGTTCCTCAGGGAGATTGGAAGAGAATTAAATTCTTCGCATTTCAATACCACTAATCCTGATTCTCTTTTCAATACAGCCCTAATTCTGCCATGTTTACTGAAAATAAATTCTTTTATTAAGGCTTCAGTTTGGCATGCAGGATACAATACATTTATTGTTTGCTTAAGGTTAGAAACAGAAACAGAAACAAAAGACTGGATCCTGCAGCATTTGTAGTAATCATTTACTTTGGCCTTCCTCATCACCAGTAAAAACTAGATTATTTCTGCTGTCTCTTCCCTGACATAACTGTCTAAAATCTCAATACTATTACAATAAGTGAAATTTGCAAGTGAGACTGGCTGTGTTACAGGACCTTCTAGGTTTTTCAATTTAGTTTCTACTCACATTAGGCACTTTGTTTTCATGGTAACAAATACAATTTTTTTCTATCTGGAGGAAACAGCTTTTTGGTGGTTTGGTTTCTTTGCATGGTTTCCTAGAACTGACATAAAAGAAAAAAAATAATAATTTAAATGTGATTCTAGTAAAAACCAAGGCTTTGCTTATAAAACTGGTTAAAAAATACAAAAGTACATTTGCCTAAAATAGTTGTTTTCTGTTTGTAACAAACCAAGAAAACACATTTCTTAAGATGCACGATCCTAACAGAAACATCAATGAGCATAAACTGCTTCTGAACAAAGCCTCGCAAACAGTCTTGCTTTATAAACAGACAGATTACTTTTCTGCATTTTTATAAAAGCTGTCTTCCACAGAACTCCTGCAAAATAACTTTTCAGGCCAAGTATGGAATTCAAAACAGTTCCTACTGAGACACTCTGTGCCTATGAACTTACAAGGTTACCGTACACGCTATCAGCCTGTTTTGCCGAAGTTATATGAGACATTTCAAACAAAGGCCTTCCAACAAGTGCTGCTGTGCCGATTTAACCTGCTACATCTGGAATCATCCCACCATAAAATATAGCTGGAAGCATAAGCACAAGTACACTAACACTTTGCAGTATTTCAGATAACGTTCACAGGAAGCATAAAATAAAATGACCTATCTGTAGAATTTTATCTGCCACGCAGACTAAGTCACATTCCACACATTTTAAAGTTGAAGACTTTAAAAATAGTCCATTTTGTTTCTGGCTTGAGCTTTCCAGTTTTACTGTGGGAATACATTAAGACACCGAGAAGTAAAATGAGATCAGCCACATAAGGCAGCAGCTTGCATACGCCGCCATTCATGCGAAGGTTCAAGCGTTGGCATGGGTAACACGTGGAACGCTGCCCGAGGGGCCACCTTTGTAATCCCAGAGATGGAGGTTCAAACCTCACCCGCCTCTGCCACCGCCACAGGTGAGGCCCAAGCCGTGCTGCACCCGCTTTGCCACCCGGCCACTCCTGCAACCTGATTCAGGTCACACAGAACTGAGACCTGGAGGTCACAGGCTTCACACCGTCCTGCCACCCGCACAGAAAGTCCTGTCCCGTGAGCACCACTAAAACCCTCAGGTGCTCATTTTGCAAGGCACAGGCACAAGTATTTCAAATGAATGACAATGCATAGTTTTCCAGGCTTCTGCATGCAGCATATACTTAAACTGCTTATAAGAAATACTGATAAGAAATATTGATGCATTTCTGAGGAGCGAGTTGTAAAATAAAGAAATTTTCTTTTTGAAAGTAATCGTGTTGTACCTATGCTACTGGAAATCATAACTCTAAACTTTAAGTCCAATATTTTTGATGCAGAACGTCTCTAGCCCCATTTTTATTCTGTGCAGGTTACAATGAGTATTTAAAAAATATTATTTCTATCAGGGGTGCTAAAAGCTCTATTACAAGGTCCCAGGTTTCCATATAGTTTACATCTTCAAAGTTAACTGCAGATGATTAAGCCACAATCATTAGGGGTTAACGCTATACATAAACGAGATATTAAAACCTAACTCTTGTTTAGACTGGTTACAAGAAAGAACATTTTTCAGCTCTGTTGTAATAGATTAGAAACACAATATAAACAACAGTAGAAAGTTTATGCTGATACTTTCCTAGGTTACGATCTCAAGAGCAAAGAAAAAAAAGTATACCATAAGGATAACATCAGCCAGCAAGTAAGAGCACCTCTTAAGAAAAGGCACCTGTTATTTAAGTTAGAAAGATGTTATGAAAATATTGTCAGTGAAAATAAGTAAAAGGACAAACTTTCAGCTCTTTGAAAATCCTGCCTTTCTCTTCCTATGGTGAAACTTACAATTTCAAGCTCACAAACTGACACAGCAGAGATATAAAAGTTAGTGGCATCACAAGCAGTGGGGTGGTTGGGTTTTGATTAGCACAATATTTTCTACTTTCAATAGGATGTTAGGACATTAGGCCAGACTAATTCAGAAAGCAAGTGATATCCTGTTTACCTTCAAATAACATCCAGCAGGGACACAGCATGGCCAGACATCACGAGAGGATGATGGAGAGGGAACTCCGGTACCACTCTTGCCCAGCTGCTAGTGGGAGCTTTGACACCCCACTCCGTTTCACAGCCCTGTGTCCTTATCTCTGCTCCTCACTCCCAAGTCACAGGGAAAACTTCTATGGCTCAACTGTGCCTGTGAGGAGCCCAAAAAAACACATACACCCTAGCTGACAGAGCTATGTCAGCAAAATCCTGGTACAGATGCAGCTATACCAACAAAATTGAGCCACATTTGGCAGCAGCAGTTCCTCTGGTACAGCTTTCCCTTTGTATGCGTGGGGACATAATTATGGAGGTAAATACACCATGAAAAAAGAACAAACGAACGAACCAGGAAAAAGCAGACTCTCTTAGTCAGCAATCATAGAAATAATGTTGGTTCGTGTCAGCTTGATAACAGAAATAATCCAGAAGGATGGGACAGCAAGATAGGCCATGAATTCACACAGCAATGCAAGACTGCCACCACATTTCTAGGCAGCTGATGGCGCCCAGGCAGAGAGCACCGGGCAAAGGGGGCTGCCAGTCTTGGTGCCTTCTTGTGCTCTCCAGCTGGGAGCCACCCTTTGCCCAGATACAGCCTGTCCCCTTACTGTGGCCACTCTTGACCCAAAGGGTCAGGGAAAAGTGGTCAACACTGCTGGTCCTCAAACTGCCCAAAGACAACGGCAGTGAGGGACCAGAGGATACCAAAATAAGACTGTCTTTTGTATCCCATCAGGATTTCTGTAAGAAAGGAAATTAATGTTTGTTTGGGGTTTTTTAAGCAAAAATATGAAATTATGGCTGTGCTGAAGCAAACTGCCCAGGATATGTCTTGAGGGAAGAAAAAGAACAGCACCAATGTTAGTTTTTACAGAATACATGCCAAAAGCTCTACAAAGTATGTTTCAGATTGTCTTTCCAAGCTTAGATTTCTGGTTATATGCCTTCTCTCCAGTATGAGTCCCTCTCATTATTGGGGCTGCAGCAATTAGCCAAGAGCTGAACTGGAGGAAGAAATAGTCAGCACAAGGGCTGCAAGACCCCAAGGGCTCCAGGCCACAATAATTCATTTGGCAGAGCTGTAGACATCTGTAGACATCAGACTTCCAGATCAGTAACCAGGATTAATCCACTGGAAACACAGACAGTACTGCATTGCCAATGAAAGAAATAAAACATTCTGGGCAATATTTCATATGTATACACACACGCTTTTAGGAATCAACAGATTCAGTTGTTATGTTTTTAATGCAAGCTAGCACACAATACTTCCTGAGGCTTATTGGGGTCCTAGTGTTATCAGTCACACTGAAATCCACGAAAACCACAAATAAATTAAAGAATTAAAAAAAAAAAAAACAAAAACCGCACCCTAAATTAGTTTTGAGCTGTGAATGATAGGTTCCTTGGCTAGAGCAATGTCAATTCACCACCAAATACCAGCCACTGAACAACGCTGGGGAACTGGGAAGCCACACCCAGACAAGTCCGCCAGAGGGTGGTGGAAAACCAGAAAATTTAGGTTAAACACCAAACTCTGCTCCAGGGGACATTTACATGAGAAGACAAAAAAGAAATAAAGCTACTGAGATTCCTTTACATCTGTTTTCTTTTTTTGTCCTTGTAAATTGGACCCATAGTTACCAGAAGAGACTAGAAAAGATGTCGCTTCTAAAAGTAGAAACAGTATTTTTGGAAAAAAATACGCAGGATGATTTCTACCCTCTTTCAGCCTTGAGTTCCCCCCTAAAAAAAAAGAAAAACAAAGTATAAAAAAGCCCAAATAAAGATTCCAAAAGAGTTACAAAAACATTATCCATTTCTGCTGCAGAAAAATCCTCTTAGTCCAACAAGAAAATAAATCTCAAAACATTATTTTGGGGAAATCCATAAGAAAAAAAAATAAAATCTAACAGTGGGAACAAAATGTTAGGAAGCAGACCCTTCAAAAAAAGACTCCGAGGGCAGAACATCATTTACCAATAATAGGAGAGATGACAAATGCATCACTGTTTTCACACAGCAAGCTGAGATATAGTCAGAATTAAATTATGACTCATTTTCTCCAGCACAGAAAAGTTTACTAGAAAACGTGAAACACCAAAAAAGCACTTCTTAATAGTAATTGTTCATCACACAGCCTAGTTCCAAAAAGCTGAAGTTTAGATCCTCTATGTTAGTCCTGTCAACAATATTGAAGGTCAGAGGTAAATGCACCTTCCCATATTAAAGTCTTTATGCAACACTAACCGTTTGCTTCCAATCACCTACCAAGCAGAATAGCCGAGGCTTAAATACATAGAAGATGTTACCATCAGGGTGCTCATTAGCCATTGTTTTGTCTGGAAAAATCATTTTTTTCACATACCTGTACTTCACTGCAAGTAAGCAGGCAGACACAGTAGGAACGCAGGCACTTGTAAAGTGCCAAAGCAAAAAAAAATACCAATTTTTTTCTAAAAAGTTGCTTTTCTCACTGTCATCTAGACCTAACATTTGTTTTACTGTATAGAAGATCCATAATTTCTTAATGAGAGAATGCATTTGTAGAAGGCTAAAGCCAACATCAACATATACATTTCTGAAAGTCAACGTTAACAGTGTTTTTACAGAGCCAAGCATATATAAGTGTAAAAACATAGTAAGTATGTTAGATATACATGATAGAAAGTTTTAAGACAGTGTTACCTTTTCATTCGTATATACTAACATGAGCTTACATGTAAGAGCTACAGCCATTTGGGGATCCTGAAATGATGCCACATGGTGATTACATGTTGCTTATTTGAGAATAATGTTTGCACTACCAGGGTAGATTAAAGGCATCACATTTCTTCCCTTCCCTACAGCTACAGTAAGAAGGAGCTAAAACTGCCTTGGTACCCCAACCCTTAAACAGTCTGTAATTTTCAGAGAGAGATGATTAACTGGTTCAGGGTTTGCAGAGTGCCTGGTACACAAGGTCCTGATTAGAGCTGGCTTCGTTGGAGAAAACAACAATTTAGGAAGGAAAGTGGTTTACAGAAACATCTCAGGTCAATTCAGTTTTGCTTTAACGCAGCCCAGCCTCTGCTCACCGGTTGGGTGCCCCCTGGCCTGTGCCTCAGCACTGCCGGCCCCCCAGGGCCACGCTGGGGAGGGTGGGGGGTGGCTGTGCCCTCGCCCCACTGCTGGGAGCTGCCCATGGCACCTGCATGGTCCCTGGAGCTGAGCTGGGGAATGAGAACTGTCAGAAGTTTTGCAAATACTGGGGAAGACCGAAAGTTTTTACTCAGCTTCTGATAAGAAGAAAACCCAGATTTGGTTCATCCAATGTGCTTACATAAAGCAAACCAACCAAAGACATGAAGATGTATTTTATTATTACAGTTCCTTCGTATATAGTTCAAACAACTTTTAATATCCCCTAACTCATAGAAACCAAGAAGAAAAGTGGATAATTGACTATCAGAAAAAGAATGGAAAGAAAAACTTCTGGATGTAAGCTATCACAAAAGAAATACTGTTAAGTTCTCCACTTCAAAAATATGATTTTGAAAAAAGGTTTTGTTACTGAGCCTGAGATCTTATATTGTCTTGGACTTCTCTCCGGTTTTACATTAGCATAGGTTTCTCCCGGTCTTCTCCATACGGGCAAACAATATCACTTTTATTTCACTGAAATGTGCAACCAGATCTTCATCTGCACTCCATTTATTAAGCTTTAGTTTACTAGGAATAAAGTGTTAGCTAATGCACTAATAAAGTGGCTGTATTACCATTGTGATTAAATACTAACACAACCAGTGCCCCAAGAGCCACATGCACAGAACAGCCTAGACTTTGTTGCAGCATCTATCAAAGCAGGACATCCTTGGAGCTCACTACATGGGGCTCTGAGTGTTCATAAACCCACAAAACCAGCACAGAACTAGCCTTTACTTGCATTGCACTTCCTCAGCAATTTAATTACAGGCTGTAGCAATCTGCATTTGGCATCTCTCTCTGCCATTGCCATACTGATCCTGACTTTTGGCTGAGGCATTGGCACAGAGGTGGCTGGTGATGGACAAGTGCAAAGAGAGGAGGGCAGATCTGTGTTTGGACCACACCAAATTCTGCCATTGCCTCTATCACAGCACAGTGATAGACCCTGGCTAGGGACGAGCAGCTGAAAGACCCCCACACAGCACCACTCACTACTCTGCTGCAAAGAAAACCCAAATTGGCAGAAATACTCCTAGACATCATGTAGTATCTTTCAGCTTTACAAAGCACTGGTGTGGGGGGCGGAAAAGAAAAGAATGAACTTTAGAGGTGCAGTTGGACACTCTTTGCTCCTCAGCTTTTCTTTCCAGCTAGGACTTGTACATTATTTTTTTTTTAAAGAAGATAGATGAATATTTTTATTTTTTCTCCCCCCAAACAGTTGCTTGGAACTGCTACTTGGGTTACCAGAGAGAATGAGCATTTATAAACTGTATAAAGCGAAGAAAAGCAACGGTATTTTCTAAAGTAAAAGCTGAACTATAATGTAGTATTTCCCCTTTCAGTTTTGAACTGAAGTTAAAAATAGGTTCTTCAGTACATGCGGCACCCAACAGGCATGTGATCATAATTGAGTTTCAGGTATTGTTCAGTTATTGCATGGACAGAAGAAAAAAAAGAAGAAAAAAAAGGCATACACCAGACGTTTTGGACTGCTGGCATGCCAGGTCCAAATGGATACAATTTACATACTATGAACTCACCCCTTAAAAAAAAAAAAAAGGGGGGGTGAATCAACATACAAACGAAACCTCAAGTGAAATAATCTGGAGAGGAAGAAGTATGGAACAAGTTTAAAGGGAACTTCTATCTGCTCTGGAATCAAAATTTTCAAGGCACGGTGGTTCCTTTTGCACTGTGACACTCATCCAGATACTACTTGAAACTCTGAAACCAATAGTCAGAAAAAATTTTAAAAAATAAGAAGCACAGCAGCCTGAGAAAAGCTCATATGCCAGTCAAGAGATTTCCATAACGTATTTCTAAATTAGAAATCCTTATGAAAGGGAGCTGGGAAGCAACTGCAACAGTCACAGAATCAGTCCATTTCTTCATGGGAGTTTTTACCCTCGCCCTCGTTGCCGCTAAGTGAAGATCACTATGAAATACATTAAGTTCAAATACTCCAGAACCTCCTCTGTGTGTAGCACAGATTATCATAGCAAAGGCTTTGAACATCAGTGTGTCTTTGGTAGTGTTTCTGGTGCCTGGTCCAGCTAGGCTGGATGAGAGTATTAGACCTCATGTTTCCATCAAAGCTAGACTGAGCTTGATGTCTCTCCACTGATGCTATCAACTTCAGGGAATTCCTTTAAAACGAGGTCCATCAGACATACTGCTGTCTGCATCTAGGGAAAACGGGCTCCCTTCTAGCCAGATTAACCTGCTACCTTAGACTGCCACATTCAAAACCACACACACACATATCCAAGGATTTATTACAGTGATTTGGTTTGTGAGCGCATTTCCCAGGGCTCCTGCTGCCAGTAATGACATGGGGCCTTTAATGAGAAACCCTTTCATCATATTTCATACAATGGTTTATCTGTTCTCCATGATGCAAAGCCCTCCTCACCCCACTACATACAGCTGAGGCTCCTCCACCTCTGCCCACAGCTGACCAGTGGTGCTGCCAGAGGACGAGAGCAGCGTGCTACCTCTGGGGGAGAAACACAAGCACACAGAGAAAAATTCAAAAGCCTTAGCAACTAACTGTTTGCTTACCAGATGCCCTAAGGTAGCAAGTCAATGACACCCAGAACAGTTTATTCCTAGCTTTCTATGACTGACATGATAGGATTCTTCAATTTTTAGCTTATTTTTTTCACCGCATCAAAAGATGCAACGTTTGCATAAAAGGAGACTGAAAAATCTGTAGAGTGTTGGAAGTTGCAGATGTTGAGCTACATGAGTGGCCACTACAATGTCTCCTGTTGTTGCCCTTAGGATGTGCCCATGAGACACCACTTTGACTATATACATTGGGTTTAAACAAGATAACTATAAAAAAGTGCAGAAGGCAGCACATCATTGGATTCCTAATACCCAGTGTATCAACTAATAATGCATCAGCTTTTACAGAGCATATTTCTCCAAGGCACCTTGGCAGGCAGTGTACGGCAACGCGTGAACGCTTCACCTCGGTGTTTTCAGGTCAGACTATATCCTAAATGGGTCAGTGCAACATCAGGCAGAAAGCACCCTTCCTTTCTAAAAACAGAAGCTGACAGCTTTGCACAGGCCCCTCGCAGCCCATCCTCTTGCACTTGGGGCAGCTGCACTTACTTAATTACTCCTTTTACCTCACAGCAGACCTTTATCATCAGGTCGCTCCAGAGAAGCCACGTCTCGTAGTGCTCTGGCAGAGGTCTACTAATCATCAGCAGGTTAAAAGGTCAGATTAGTAAATCTGCTTAAGGCATACGCCCGACAGGCAGGGGCAAGCATCTCAACCAAGGACATTCAGCCACTGCTAACGTGACTCCACTTTTCTGGACCTACAAAATGTCCCAGCAGGCAGAGAAAGCACCCCACGCTCACAGGCATTACCTCCACAGGGTAAGGAGCCCATCCAGGCTCTCACAAACTGCTGTCACCTCATCGGCACAGATATTTCACGTGTTGAGAAGTACAATAAATCCAACATGCTTATATTTCCCAGACAGAAAACACAGACTATTAGCAACAGTTACCAACACAATTACCACAGGAGTTCCCAAATGGATTTCTTTACATTCTTGCCTACATCCTATTTTTCTGAACCCTATGAGGTTGCACAGCAGCACAACTCACAGCTTAAAGCTGAAAATTTTACTGCTGGAATTTTAATCAAAAGTGGTAAGAATCTAGAATACAGGTTTAGAGGAGAGAAAAAACAGGTAAAGGCAAAAAAAACCCCTGAATTAGCAACTTAAATACAATTTTGGTGGAAGAAAAAAAGAACCCCTGGCCCGAGTCTCACTGCAACTTTGACACTTTTTGCAGAAGTTCAGGACAGTTTTGAAGGTTTTGGTTAGTCTTACTTACAAATCACAGTATCTTGAGTGAAATTTTTAAACATGCTGTACAAGCAAAAAGTTCAGCTGTTTCCACTTCCCCTTAGCACAGCAAGGTTATCATTACACTGTGTCACTGTTGTTAAACAAATCCAGTCATCTACAATTGCACCAGAGAAGATGGCTCTGCTGAAAACAGGGGAGGGAGTGCATCTACTGGGGTGTGCCAAGCGAAACTCATCAGCATCACAGCACATGACTAAGCATGTATTTGGGTACGTCAATACTCAACCATCAATTTGAAAATAAAGGTAATTCCTTCTTATCTCCCCCCTCCCACCAATTTGTAACTATGGAAAAAGACAGAACATTGCAAATGAACCTTAAGAAGCCTTAACAAGACCAAAACAACGCTCCACAAGACATGAAATAATTATTCACACAAGATAATGACTGTTAATTTTCTATTTCAGATTAAAATGTGCCAGGTAAGTAGCATTAGAAATCAGGATCCTGTTTCTAAAAACAGAAAGGTGACTGCAGATACACTTGACAGAGACAACTCAGGTAAATACAGGCCTTCAAGGTAAATAAATAATTAATGTAAATGTTGTCTTTCTTGCTTAATTCTGATTGGGAGAGGCAATACATATGTTGTTAGTACTAGTTTCTAATGACTGGGTCCAGAACAATCAATTTTTTTTTTCATTTTAAATTCCCCAGAACTGGCAGAAAAGAGAAAAGCTTTCTCTCTTCTGGATATCTTCCCCCAAGAAAGCAGAATAATCATTAAAATCATAATGGAATCATCAGACAAAGGAAGAAAACACTGTTTGGCTTCGCTTCCTCCTCCAAAACTAAAAAACATATTAATTTCAGCTCTGCATAGGACATAATATCCCAGCAAAATATTAGGCAACAGACAAAACCCAAAAGGAAAGTAGAAAATTTGGATTCAAAACATGAGCTGCTTCTTGGTATGAAAAGGGTGTATTTTTCTCATTAGAGAAAGAGTCATTAAAAATAAATGCAATCAAGGCTTCCATGAACTCATCAGAAGCACTGATCACAACCTTACAAAGTCTGTTGATACCTAGTAGAAAGCCAGAGAAAGCAATGAAGTTTGCTCTCTCCTTTGTAGAAGTACCAATAATTCTCTCTCATACACACATTTTCAATAAACTTTGAAAATGCAGGTTAGCATATTGACTACATGACAGCTGATTCAGCAGAGAGACAAGGAAAGCCTTGCCGTTCTTTGCTTGTCTGTATGTTACTTTAATAGAGCAAATAAAACTGAAAAGCAGTGTTTTACAGTCTCTTTGAGTACTAGAGCTATTAGAGTGAAAAACCTGTGATATATCCGCATCAATATTTACTTCTAAATACAAACTTGTTGGCAAACATGGACCTGCTACGCTATATATGCCATTCCTTTGTTTATCTTAGAAATCAGTGAACTGAAAGTGACGCTTAAATAATTATATAGCTATTTTCCAGAAGCCAGTGTTTGTAGTTATATTGGCTTGAGATTTCAAACAAGCCAGATCACCTTAGGAACACATATCCTATTAAGTTCTGGGTCAGTTATGTCCTGTTGAATGTTTTACTTGTCAAAGAACCCGCAAAGCTTTACTTCAAATGGCTAAAGAGTTTCATATTGGCATTGCTTTGTAGAGCTACCTGCTTTACCTGACCATCTGAAGGATGCATACAAATGCTCAGTTAGAAAAAGCTGAGTCGAGAAACTCTGGCAAACACAGCATTAAGTCTTTTATGTATTTTACTGAATGTCAGGTTGAACCTTGGACTTACCTTTGTAAGAGGAAAGCCTTGTGAAAAACACACAAAAATGTCTCACCTTGCTCTGAAATTGCCGCATAATTCCTTTTGTTCTGTATTAATGAATGATAAACATAAAATAAACAGAAGATAAACATTTTGACTCCATAACTGACCTTTAAGATGCTTCTAAGTTACTAACAACAATCCATTCCTTAAGTCAAGTAGTAGCTAAAGAAGTAGCCATATACATGTTTGGTGGTATATATTTAAATGAATGCATAAAGAACGCCTTTAAGATGTTATCAACCTTCTGCATTTGTCATGAAATAGCATTAGAAATAGTGCTGGAGCACTCTCTATGCATGCATTCAGGAAACAATCACAATTTCTTCCTCAGCAAAACAGAAAATGGAGAGAAAGAAAATAAACCTGTCCTCCGCATTTTTGCATAGGCAGGTATAAGATAAAGACCTTGTGGGTCTCCTTTCACACATAAATGCACTGAGGAAAACTCCCAGATCAGAAGGAAGCACGGACAGAAACCTTCTCCTCCAAGAAGGGGGCCAGCATCCACCGCTGCCACCCACACCCAGGCCTCTGCCAAACTCCTGGTGCACAGCACAGCTCCTCCTTCCCGTGCCAGCACCCGCTGCTTCCCATCTCCCAAAGCCCTTGCAGGGCTGCCCTCAGCCCCAGGACACCTTAACTCTGTAAAGGCACAAATTGTGCTGAACTGCTTGTCGTCGGCATCCTGCTGAGTCCACCTCCAGGGGAGAAGCAGTTGTCCCAAGGGAATAAAGCCATTCCCCTCTGTATGCTATTCCTGAATATTGACATATGAAGTATTCATAAAAATTACTCCACAGAGGATACTAAAGCGAATCCTCTCCCCCTCCCCCAACCCCAACATGCACAAAGCAGGTTGACCTGGTGAATATTAACCTCTTTTCCTGTCTACTTACATAAGTACCAAAGTTACTAATAAGATGTGGCTGACCCGTAGCGCTGGTTGCGTCTTACTGTATTGTACCGAGTAGCTCTGCAGTACGTGCTGGGGAGCGTTACATTACTCATCACCCCTCTGCTGCAGTTTCAGCTCAGATACCTACTCCCAAATATACACCAGGTACCCAGGACAAGACCCAGCGCTTCATTAAATATTTGGCACATTGTCTCAAATTACCTTTGACACACAGGGTTATTTATACATGGTGGCACATTGCATGCCTCTGCGACAAGATAGCATCACACAATACTGTATGTCAGGAACGCAGGGAGCAGATTTAAACCAATCCCCGCTTCAAGACACTTCTATTAGGAAGCAGGTCACAAACTGAGTAATATCCGTTTTATGCACTGAAAAATGCATGCTATTCATTTCCAGGAAATAAAACCAACCACCCAATCCTTCTCCCCCCTCACATACAGCCCCCAGCAGAACAACAGAAAGACGGTTTCTTTTGTCTTAACAGGTTTGCTACTGGGGTGTATTTAGTTCTTTATGCAAGCCTTATTCTTCCTAATGCATTTGCTAGGACACCTGACGTGGACTTGGTGCAAGGGCAGTGTTTCAGAAAGTAATTACAGCAAGAGGTCTTTGGTTACATCCACTGAAGTCAGTTTTGAATATGCACCAATAGTTCATATTTATGGAGCTTGTTTCCCAGCCTTAAACATGTGCACATTTCTAATATTCATTCAACCACATTCTGAACACATATACCGTACAAAGGAGTGTCAGCTGTTACTTTTAAAAATCCATAAACAAAACTGGGAAGAACCTAGATTCTGCATTCATCTTACGAAGCAAAACTCTGTAATCCGAAAAATGGTTCCATACTACAATATTCTTCTGTCCCTACAGTCATGCAATTCCTTAAACAATTTTTTGAACTGGTAGAAACAGTTGTACAAGTGGCAACCATAGGAGTCCTTAGCAGTCAGTGAAAGGGGAAAACCAAACACTGGGCAGAAGGCTAGGCTCATTCACACAAATTATCCAACCCCAAATATCACATTTCATCAGCAGTTCCTTTAGTCCAGCTAGGATGGAAATGAGACCTGGAAAAGTAAGTTCTCTTCTCAGGATGCTCACTCCTTTACACCCTCTAACAGAAGAAAAGCAATAGGGATTCAAGTGTACAAGTATATGCTGTGCCAGATCCACAGCTGGGATGAAGTAACAGTGACAAGAATTTTTAAAATAATTAAATAATAAAATCAGCACTGGCTATACACTTATTACCATGAGGTCAAGCCCAAGTACTTCCTGCAACACAAACCCTGAACATTCTCCTAGTCACTTCAGATTGCTACTTAAAATTATTCCCCACTGCAGCACGAGGTGACACAGTATAAAGAAAATCCATAATAAACAACCTGATAACAAGCATACACAAT
Source organism: Tringa solitaria (assembly GCA_026413425.1). Classification (NCBI taxonomy): domain Eukaryota; kingdom Metazoa; phylum Chordata; class Aves; order Charadriiformes; family Scolopacidae; genus Tringa; species Tringa solitaria. The sequence continues at coordinate 57,250,539 of JAOXJM010000041.1, read as the reverse complement.
ACATGATCCTGTACATAAAGAAGCTGATCTCATGAGTAAGCAGAAAGAAAAACTACCCACTATCTTGTAAAGTTCATTAAGGGTAATGTTTAACCAGAGGGGTTTTTTTCAGCTGGAAAGGGTGTCAGCAGAGAACATTTCATTGCATTATGAATTTCTACCTTGCTTTTAGCAACTGCCTTCAGAAGACTGCACTTGTTTCTCTAAATCCTTCTGTGTGGACCCGTTTAGAGACCAAGGGTATGGCACATCCCTAACACCACTAACAGATGGGACTCACCTCAGCCAGTGACACAGATTAGTTATTGCAATATACTCTCATCCAATTACATGCAAAAAAAGAATTCCACTATCTGCCAAATCCAAGTCTTCTCGAAGAGAGGAGAAAATGCATCTCCTGCTCCACTTTCTGCTTTGCTTTTTTAAAAAAAAATCCTGTTAATATTTTTTTTGCTGGACTCCATCATATATGATTTGCACAGGGTAGACTAGGAAAAAAATGTGTTGCAAGACTTAAAAGCCTTCAAATTGGCTTTGGAGTTGCCTATTCAGGTAAGAAAATGGCAAAATATGTTATCTGAAACAAGTAGTATTTTGATGTACTCAATCTTCCAAAAGTAACATTATATTTAAAAAAAACAACAACAAAACAAACCATAAAATAAACAGAAGAGTTAAAAGAAGCAATTGAATTGCCAAAAGACTATTTAAAGTTGATTATAAAACATCCTTACATATTCCCCAAAAAAATTTCACATGGCTTTGGAAATTCTAATTTGATGCTTGGCTATGGCAGTTACACAGAAGGATAAACTGTAACACCCCCTTGGGCATTACCACAGTCTACACAGGCAATAAGCTGCAAGCTTAAAAGGTCTGAGAAGGATTTATTGTGAACGGATTCAAAGAACCTGGTTTTTAAGAAGCCAAAACTCCACAACACACACTTACAATGCCAGGCATAATCATTTTAAAAACCAAATTAGTAATAACCACTTGGCTGAATGTAGCAAGTGGAGAAACTGCTGGGATTGTTTGTCCAGACCAATGCAGATGAGATGTTGGTGACAAGAACAAAACTTAAAATCTAATTCACATATTCCCATTGCATAATTCAAGAAACCATCTGCCTGAAGGAGTCAGGCCCCAAATAGGAAGTTTTTGGGGACCACTTAACAAAGTGTAGAAAAGAGTCCAGAAACAGATAGGCAGGTGATCTCTGAAACCATGGGCTGTTCTTCAGAATTATTCTCTCCTCACCAGGTCTTACTGTCACAGCTCTAAAAGGAAGAGAGCAAGAAGAAATGAATCCAAGTTCAGACTTTCCTCCTAGTTACATCATTGTTACTGAGACATTGAAAAATAACCAGAACACAAACTGAATATAAGCTAGGGCAGTGGTGTCTGTCATAATTTGTGTTGTGGTAGGGTCTACCTTTCCCAACAAAGAATGGGGCTTCTCTTACTCCCCTCCCCACACAGTAGATTTCCCATAAAAATTTGGAGGAGATAATAAAACAAAACAACCCCCCCCAAAACATAACCCCTTGCCAAACAGCAGCTCATAGTAGGAATAGGGCTTGATAGCACATGCAGCTCAGATTTAAGCACAAGTCAGAATTTTTTTCCTTTCATGGAACTAAGAGTCTAAATATGACTAAAGATCATTTTGGGGAAGTTTTTACTTGCTTGTAAATGTAACTATGCACAGATGAAAGAGTTATTCTTAGTCATCTTCTCCATGTCAAAAATAAACCCAGCAATCTCCAGAATGTGTCACGATACAATATTAACTATGTATCTGCACAGTCACTGAATCAGTGGACACTTAATAGCCTTAATTTAGAATATATCTATTTTCTGGAAACAGTCTAACGTACCGTGCTGGAATACCCCGAACTACTAATACCACTTCTAAAGGAGTCAATTTGCAGCATAAACTCCTCTAAACCAGGTCCCAGTGATGAGCAAAGCAAGCAGCGTGCCATCCCTTCCCAGCCGGCGTGCCAGACACAGAGCAGAGGCTGCGTTCTTCACATTAATGGACTGCTCACACAGAAAGAGCTTGAAAAGAAGTGTGCATCAAAGGAACACATTTGCTCACGTACAAAATGCACGTGCTAGACGTATATTCTACAGGTACAAATGTATTCTACGCATACAGGCATGCCAGGCTGCCTGTACAGCCACACAAAGCAACCCCTCAGCCTTCCTGTAGCTCGTTGGCTCAGGATACAACATGCAAGCAAGCTGAGAAAACAGAAGGACGGTATGGGGAGGCAGACCTCAATTTCAGTCATCTAAAATTGTCTTCATTTTAAGGGAATCAAAACACACTACGCCCCTAAGAAGCAAAGCCTCTTCCACTAGAAAACAGAGATTTTCTGCTGACGCCAGGGGAATCAAACTGAGATGAAGGACTCCTGAGGAACAGATACATGTTACCAAGGACTCACAACAAATGTTACAGCCACGTGGAAGAGTCCCAATGGGAAATATATAGCATTTGAAAGTTTTCCCTTGAGTTTTCAAGATACTAATTATAAAATACCAGAGCAGTGAGGCAGCTGGAGCAGATACAAGGTACGTGCTAAAAGAGGTGAAAGCCTTAAAGCATACTCACAGAGAAACTGGATAGCAATCACCTCTCTTGGTTTATGGTTTCTGACACTTAAAGAACATCTCCAGCCAAAAAAATAGACTCTCTCATCTCCACAAGGAATGGGACACGGACACCAGAGAAGAAAACTCTGCTTCAGAATATCTTAGAAAAAACAAAATCTTTTCAGATCACACTGACTTCCAGATTCTAGACAAAACTGAAGGAAACCTGAACTCCTCACAAACAGCAATACAACCACCAGCCTGGTATCAAGGATGTTTTACTGCTGTGCATCTTTAGGGTAGCATTAAGGCAACTAAGAAAAAAACCAAACCAACCAAACAAAAAAATTCAGAGTTTCAAACTGAGATGAATTCTCATTTCTGTATACTTTACTGGTTTGCTAAGAATTCATCTAGTTTTACAAACAGGGGAGGAAAAGTCACATCACTTGCTGCAGGCCACACAGCAAGAGGAATCTGGATGCAGCATCCTTCAGTTTCCCATTGAAACTTCACCACACGGGATAAACTGCATCTCCAATATCTTTTTCTAGTACTACGATGAGAACAGCACTAACCAATGTCAAGCAGCATTTTAAAGCCTTTACATGTCAGGTATCAACTTGACAGGTCTGTTTAATGCGGGGGATAATGTATGTTTTGCAGCAACAATCTTGAAAAGGAGAACTGAATAAAATGCATGAGTCAAGTGTGCTGGTACCTGGCTGGCCAGCCGAGTCATAAAGGAGCCTCGCAGCACCCAGCCTTGTGGTATGGAGAAATCAGGATGTAAGAAAAGGACTCAGAATTTCTCAACCCAAGATTTTACCTGAACAACACCATTATGCCTGTGCTGTAAATAGGTGTGTCCATTCACATCAGCTGATGTATGGAATAGTGATGTCTTCTGGTGTACATTGCTGGTGACCCCAGCCCTGCGCTACTGCCACCGGGGGCTGTGCTATCTGCCCGAGGGGGGAGGCAGGAGTGATAAAGAGGACGTGGAGTGAGATTCAAGTCAGGAGAGTAAAGTGGCTAATTACTGCTTTGGACAGCAAGTAAAATGGTTACACAGATAAATACAGCACTTGTATTTTGAAAACAACTTGTACTTTCAAGCAAACAATTGTAAAATTGTTGTGCATTTTTCAAGTTTCTAAAGAAGTGAAACATGACAAAGACTGAACATAAGATTCAGTCTGAGTAAGACTAAGATCAAGGATATGTTGAGTCAACATAATTTTAATTCTTACAACATGTACTGACCTCCTAATACACAGAGAAAAACTATATAATATCTCTAGAGTTAGGAGCAAAAGTTTGTTAATGCTTCAGTACAGTATTTTAGAAATGTGTTTTTCAGACGCATCTTCCAGAAAGGATAAAGCCCATTGTATTTAGATAAATACCTAAATACTTTGAACTAAACATATATGGACATACACTTTATTTAGAGTGGTTGTGTAAATGACAACAGACGTGAATTCCAGTTTGGTTGTTGGATAATCTGTTTTCCACCCATGTAATATAATTAGCAACCAATATGGGGTGGTGAAATGAGGGAAGCAAGATGCCCTCTTTTCTCCCAGATCAAGGCACTTCATGAACATCAATTAAGATGTTAATATCCCTGGGAGGCAAGCGTGACAAGTCTTATTAAGCCATTTTAAAGATTAGAACAGTGAGTCACAGAGAGATTAAGAACTTCCTCAAAACCAACAGTAGAGTAAGAGAGGGGGCAGCTACACCCCAACCGAGCCTGGAAGCACAAGACTGCACTGCTCTATCTTATTACAAGGTTTAGAGTCTCTAAGGCAAAAAAAAAAAAAAAAAAAAAAAAAAAAAAAAACAAACAAAGTCAACAACCAAAAAAACCCACCCCAAACCAACACAGAAGTCCAGAGTCTCCTATGAGGTTTCCTGGCCATGCCAACACGCCCCAGCTTTGACCCGCAGGGACCATCTTTAGATACAAGAACGCAGTTTGGTTTCCACACTCAGATCGCATTTTGGCTGAAAGTACCAGCAAGGTTGCCAGTTGCAAACGTTTTTTTTAAGTCGACAGAGACCTCCAGATCTTTTCCGATAAGCTTGAGAGAGAACCTAAAACTTTTTGATGCTGGTTCAACCCTATAAGCCTAGGGGCAAATACATCTGCAATCATCAGTCTTCGAGCCAACCCGCGGCCAACTATCTGAATTCAAGTCACATGCTGAATTTACACATTAAGAAGGTAGTGAACATGACAAGACAATTACTATCACAGGTTAACACATACTTCAAAGCACAAAGGAGAACCCAACAGATGCCATATTCAATTAGCCCAAAAAGGTGAGCAGAGAAGGATGTTACGCTGATTAACGCACTCATTAAGAGGCGTCCAAACTAATAGCCCACTTCAGTGCCGTAACGCGTTTGGAAAGCATTTTGCCGTCTTAATCGCAGGGCACTTACGAAGCCAAAGATTGTTTTTACTTTTCCAGCGTCGCCCTCCCGACGCGGCACGAGAGGAGCGAGCCCACGGGACTGTCCCTCCCCGCCACGGCCGCGCGGGGAGCAGGTACAGCCTCAGCCGCGACGGGGCCGCGGCCGGCGAACACACAAACCCGGCAAATAGAGCCCGGGCTGCGGGACGCAACGACCTGCCCCCCGGACCCCCCCGGTGGCCAGCCGGGCGGACCCCCCTCTCCGCGCTCGGCGCGCACAGCCCCCCGTGGCCCGAAGGGACGGCGCGGCCCCGAGCCCAGCCACCCGCGGAAGGGACGGCGCGGCTCCGTACGCCCTCACCCGTGGACCTCCGCCCGCCGACCCCGCTCCCACCGCACCTGCTCCGCCCGCGGCTCCGCGCCCCCCGCGGACCTACCGCTGGCGGCGGCGCCGCTCCGCATGCTGCCCGCGGCTC
>JAOXJM010000041.1:57217626-57244989 GCA_026413425.1 Tringa solitaria | reverse complement strand
GGGCCGGGGCGGGCGGGGGCGGGCCGGTCGCCCCAACCCCGTGCGAGCCGCCGCCGGGCGCCCTTGCGCTCCGAGCAAGGTGCATTTCCCTGCCGCGCCTCACCGCCAATTTCACTTTTTCTTTCCTCCCCCCTCGCCGCCCGTGGCCACCGGCCCTGCCCGGTGGGTGCCGACCCCCGGGTGGAGGCAGGGACTCACCTGCGGCCCGGGTCCGGCGCCCTCCGCTGCTGGCCGCTGCCCCGGCCGTGCTTTGGGGAAGCGGGGGGTGCGTGTCAGCGCGTCCGGCAGAGCGAGAGCTCAGGAAGGGTTTCGTCTGTTCAGGTTCTGTATTTGAGGAAACTTAGAGAGGTCATACGTTCAGGAGATTTAAGAGGATGAAGCAAATGAAAAACTGGAAAGCAAGGTGAAGACTGACAGCTCATGCAGCTAACAGCACTTACACTACAACTCCTTGGCTTTTATCAACAATAGCAACACCTTGCTAACAGTAGCAGTGAAGTTTTATGAAAAAAAAAAAAAGCAACAAACCAAAGAAAACCACTTAGGATCCACTTGAACTGCTGCGACACGGAGAGTAAAATGCTCTGCAGCTAAAGCTCGTGTCTAATAACCTAAAGGTTTGATAAATCCTCGGCAGGCCTACATTTAGGTAACTTAAAACATTCATAAATATTTTGACATGTGCTACACAGACACTACACCTTAAGTGACCTTGAAGAAAGCTGTGGAAGAAGAAGAGAGGAGGACCCTCATCTGCCATGACATGAGCTACCTGACCTTTTTCACACTTGCCTGCTCTGAGCCAAATTTAAAGTTGCTTTGGAAAGCATGGAGAGAAAACAAATGTGAATGTGGCCCTATTTATCCGCACACAGCTGAATGTAATACAATCTCTAATGAGCCAAGCATTTAACCAACTCTAAAATAATTTGTCAACTTCAAGGTAAGCATTTTGTTGTGGAAAACGCCTCTCATTTGGGTTGAAATTTGTCTGCTAGCTTCTTGTATTGTGCTTGGCTGAACCCAAGTTTTACTCAATCATTAACTTTTGAATTGCAGTATGTTTATCTGCTTATTTAACTTTGGGAGATTAAATGTACTTTTTCCTCAAAGTGATAAAAGCTAGAATATAGAAATAATGGTGCGTACCATTACCCTGTTATCTAAAAGCCTCAAGGCTTCTTTAGCAGCCTTGAGGAAGGCAAGAACAAGGAACAAGAAAATGCTCTTGGCAAACTTCCAGCAAAAGTGATCTGTAGTTAGCAAAGGGGGATGCGTGTATGAAAGAAATAATATCTATATGATTTGCACAGTCTTCCTACTTTCAATAGAGCATTGAGAGCCATATGAAAACAAGATTCCTCCACAGACAACCCAGAAAATACAAAGTTAAAAAGTATTTAACCCTTCCTGGGAAAGAGTCCCTAACTTCCTTCTTTAGGAAAGAAGTTGCTTCTTGGTTAGGAAAGATGCTTACAGCACTGGCCTCCCAAACATCTCCTCCCCTTTACCAGCTGTCCTCTTCCCTCTCTTGCTCTCAGAAAACGCTAGTAAGTCCATAAAAAGATAACCCTCTCCTGCCAAGTCCTTCCAAAATTTTTATGCACTCCATAAGGAGACATGTTAGGGGCTGCATGAAGACCACCAGGGGCATTGGTATTCTAATAACTATAATTAGGACATTTACTGATTGTCCTTAAATATTTGTGTTTTGAAAACGATCAAAAGATTAATGTCTAGTTCACACTACTGATCTTAACTGTTATCATAACCATCTTTTAAAATTATTGTTATTTAATGATGTTACTTAACCAGAATTAAGAAATTCTTTATTCACTGTCACACCTACCTCTCTCCAAGGGAAAACATAACTAAGATACAGTCTGAGCACTCTGGGCTAAGATGAACACACTTCAGTAAAGATTGGATTAATAAACACTAATCAGGAACCACAAATTTGGCATGACATGTGGCTCTGTTGGCTACCCTAGCCCACCCTCCCTTACGTGAGGCGTGGGATGCACAACCATGAAGGGAAATAACGACTTCCCTGGGTGCTGCGTGGCCTCCCCTTCCGGCACGACCAAGCTCCTAGCCCATTATTTTTAACAGTGCAGCTGCTTTGTAAATTTTTTTTTGTTCAGTCCTAGCCTGTTCTCCCCCGTTGAAAGGATAAGAAAAAGGAATAAGAATAGCCCTTATGAAAACCAATCCAGCCTTATCAAGTGTGTAAAGCCATGCCTGCTAACTCCGCTGTAGGATGTCCCTCCCCTCACCGTGGCTCATTATGTAAAGCACTCCCTTTCCTGATATGTGCAAGTCTATGGATTCAAATTCTTGTAAATGTAATACTGTCTACATATACAGCACAATAAAAGCTCTTCTTGTGGCATTTAAACAACCTGTCTGATCTTTTCCGATTAATTGTGTTTTTCTTCAAAGTTACCTGAACTTTTTTATACAAAAGAGATGGTCTGGTTGCTATGCTGCAGCCCGGGTCTCAGGACACCATGCTGAACACCCTCCTCCACCACTCATCTCCTTTATGACTTTGAGAATTCATGTATACATGGTGTGTATCAGTTCGTGATCTATAGGGTGAAGGTAACAAGACTTCCTTACATTATGGGGGTTTATGAGGGTGAAACCCTTGTATGAGGATAAAACCTTGACATTCCACTACATCACAGGAAAGGCCCTTGTGGGTAGCATTTTCCTGCTCTTGGTTTGAAGTTTGTCATCCTATTCAGCTCCAGTGGGAATCTGCAGTTAAATACAAATTTTCATATTCTCTTCCTGCAGTAATGCTTTTTGGTTTCAATTAACATATAAAGCCATTACAGTGGTTCTTTTAAAGGAATTTTTCTTTATAGATTGAGGAAAATAAAACAGATCTAAGGAAAGGAAACTGAATTATTTATGTGGGAGCATATAATTTTCCTGGAGCCTGGAATAGCTGGATTTTCATACCACATGTGCAGGAAATAACCCTTCCTACCCGATCCTGAATGTATCACATAATACCCTTAGCGTTTAATGGAACTATTGTAGTGTAAGACACCTTCCAAGTAACATTTCTGTTTGAGTTTCTACATGCATTAACAGATTTACACATGTCTATCAAAGAACAGTTCAAAACACTCTGGTTCATTGGTAAATAATGAATATTTAAACTATTCCACAGGATTCTTTTTTCTTAATTAAAAACCTAGGCAGAAGTACAAACAAAACACACCTAGCTCATTTTCTAGCCCTCTTCCCACAGATGACTACAGGTTCATTTGTTAGGGAAGTTTGGGGACGGGTCCTTCATCACCCTACCTTCCTCATATTAGCAATTTCTCACACACTCACTGCTTCTGCTGCAGTAACAGTAGTAGAGCTCTCCCACGTTGGCACACAACTGCCAGCATTTGTATTTGCCCTGTGTTGGCTCTAGCCTTTAAGAGGGCAAGCTCTAACAAACTATCCCACAGCACACCTGGTCAGTAATGCATCTCCAGTTTGGTAACATTAGTCCTTTCTTCAACACAAATTTTGTTTTATTTGGGTTTTGGGCATGGGGGGGGGGGGGTTGGTGAGGGTGGTATTTTTTATTTTTTTTTTTTTTAGTTTTGGGGTTCTTTTCCCATGTGTGATTTTTTTTCTCTGATATTTGGACAAAAAATGAAGATAGAGCTTGTCTGATGCAGATTACTGACACAAATCTAGGAAATTTTCACTCTTTGGAACACGTCTTTGCTGGTTAAACCTCCCTGAAGCTAAAAAGGATTTTACTGATGTGCAATTCCTAATAACACACCAAATCTGAGCACAGGATGATCTCTTGCTCCCAGTATCATTCGATAGTAACTGATTCATTTCCTAAGACAGTTTGATAACTGCAATCTCATGGAGAGAGTACCCAGCCAGCCAGCACCACCTTCTTCAAAATTTTCTCACAATCTCTAGGATAAGTCTCTTTATAAGGCATAAAATAATAATCTCGTGTAAATCACATCTCAGTGTCATTTCACTTTGTACAGGGGATAATGTCAGCTTTGGTGATGTTGTAATTACAGAACATGGAAACATAATTTGAGTTCTTAAAAGCAACAACCAGGACCTTAAGAAGTTTGAAGCTTCTCCTGAGGCACATGTGCTTTTGTAAAGCATATTTGAATTCTGAGAAGATTTGACAGATAATCAAATAAGGTGGACATTATGAAAGGTAGAATAAATCATTATTATAAATGGTTGCGTTTTAATTTTTTTTTCCCTGTCCTTGTTTTAGCTAGTCTTTTAGTCAGCTGTTAAAAGATTTAGTCTGCCACAGGGATGTATCTGGATATTTTCCCAAAGGAATATCACAATTATTGCACTAAAAGTCTTCATTTTATTAATGCTGAGTCATCAGTGCCCTAAAGGGCTTTATTCCACAGATATTTTATATTTTCATTCCTGACATTTTGGCTTATGTGCTCAGATACAGTTTTGATTCTGCTTTGATTTATAGGAGTCACTACTCTGTGAAATACATACAAGAGAATATCAAAGGCATAGAACTACTTGGTGAAATAAATATCAGCATCTCACTGACTTCAGAGAGAAAAGGATCAAGTAATCAAACATCGTTTTGCATGGATTCCAATAGGCTTTGGATCAGGCCTCATTTTCCTAGCTAGTACTTGCAGCTTTGCTGCTTTGGATTCTGCTGACAAACGACTCCCTGTAAAACTAACCGACTGAGCTCAACAAAGCTGATAAGATTTCCTTCCTGCACTGCTGCGCGAACAGCTTCTCTGAAAACGTACTCTGACTTCAGTCCTACTTGACTTCAGATTAAGACTTTGCAGAGCAAAGTGAAATTTAAATGTCAGCTAAAGTGATAAAGAAATTTAAGTAAACACACAGTCTTTCAAACCAAATTATTCCAGTCTGCGTACAGCTGGTAAAGAGATTCTACTTTGTTGGGTGCTAAAACATCTGCATGAACCGGTAACTGGCAGCTGCTTAAAGGATGTCACATTGCAAAATAGCCAGCTAATTTGCTACAGATTATATCAGGGAAAAAATACAGTAATCTGTGATAGAGATGCTGGGAAAATTTTCTGAAAAAAACCCCAAACCAACAAAAACAACAGAAAAGACTTCTGTATTTAGCACACACCTGCATTAAAATAGTTCCTAGAATGTGACTGTCAGTGAAAATAGAGAATCTTCCATAAATACATGCTTAATACAAATTAGCCATCTGTATGTCGTCAGGAAGAACCTGAGATTATTTCTTGTCTGTGGGAAACCTTCTCTCAGAGACAAAGATCACTTTCCTGATGCTTTGATGTTAGCATATTAAATCTTAGCAGAGACTTTATTTAATTAAATGTTATTTATGTTTTGTGGGTGTTACTGAACAAAGTCTTCCCTGAGCATCATTAATAGAAGAATGACAGATAGTTGAACCAGTGAGGACCATCATGATAAATCTGAATGCAGAGATAGTCCCTGGTGATATTTTAGGGAAATTACTGTTTCTCAAGACAGCTGAACACTCAGACATACTTGCTTAGCTCAAGGATGAAACCACAACACTCCTAATTGCCATGCTTCCAGTTTCACAGATTCTCATTCTTCATTTTTAAGTTAAACATTTCTGGTTAGTCTATGCTATTGTAATTGTTAATAACGAATATGACTCCATATGCATGAGCAAACCCATGTTTGAAGTTTAATGCTAAATCTCTTTTCTTATTCTCAGGGAAGGAAGTACTTTCTTTGGCAAATCCAGAGTTTGCTTTGGGAGATTCTAGTGACCGATCATTTATTGTATTGCACTATGCTGTATTTAGAGAAGAGATGACCTCACTTCCCATGCTTAGCCAGGAAGGAACGGCTAGGAAGAAGATGTAGGTTTTTTTTGAAATTATCTAACCCAAATGTTTCTAACTTGCTCTATGGAGATAACAGAAAACAATCAGCAACTGCTGGGTATCAGTTTTGTCTGTTATACATTATTTTCTGTCTTGACAGCCTAAAATAAATAAATTATATGTAGTCAACCCCCCTTTGTTTAAAAAATAAGGTTGCTAAGAAACAAGAGTTAAACATTTCTAATGCCATTTGCAATCAGCTTTTATATAAAAACCTGAAACGTAACCATGATGTACTTGGAGACTATTATGGTGCAACTAAAATGCAAACTCGTGGCCTGGGCAAAGAAGAAGAAGAAATGTGAATTTTACTGTCATGTCATAATTAGGACTCTTGCCAATGTAAAATTACAACTTCTAAAGTTCCTTTCCATGTTATGGATTCTGTAGAAAATGTCAATTCATGTCACTGACATTTTTAAACTCATTTTTACTTTCTTCAAGATAATGTTGATACAGATTTCCAAAGGCTAATGTCACTATGAGTGGAATAACTAAGGATCTTTAGAGTTCCACAGAAATTGTGCATATTGTGGTTATATATAGTTGAGCAAGAAAAGTGTTGATGCCTATAAAAATTTGGTTTACCTCTAGGTTTGCATTTCAATTTGATTTATATGCCTTTAAAATATTTGCATACGTAAACCTGGTTCAAAATTACTCAGTTATCATTGTTGAGGAGGTGAGTGGTTCTGCCCAATGAAATATACATATTGACATTTTTCACTACTATGTTTATTGGTAAGAAAGAAGATTTTATCCACCTCCTGCTTTTCACTGGAGTCAATCCTATGCCCATTTAAACGCATCACCAACTTTTCTTTTGACCTCACTCAACTGCAAAAGCAAAAAAAAAAAGACCAAGACTGTTAAAAGCAAGGATTCTGCAGTCCTCATTGGAGGTCAAACAGCAGCATAGCAACACAACTGCTAAAGCTAAGGATATTAAAGATAAAGATATATAATGGCATTGATAGCTACCCACCATACAGAAAAAAAAGAGACTTTTTTCCTAAACCTGATGCCATAAAGTTGTGAGTTACAGGTCTCTAATCACTACCTTAATGCTAGGAAATTTATCCTCAAAAGACTTGACTTCTTTCTGGAGAAAAATTACAACAGTGTTCTCAAACTGCTACTCAGGAGTATGCTCTTGAAAGTTTAATTGCTTTTTAACTACCCACTGCCACTTCAGTTTTTTATTTTACATCCAGCTACAGCAGCACTGAAGATTTCTCCTTCTTATCTGATTACAGAAAAAACAGCAGCTTATTCCTGTTTTCACCCTTTCATCCCTGGTTTCTTAAATGGGGCCTAAAGCCATTTACCTCTTTAACCTTATGTGATAATTACGTTGCTCAAGCTTAGCCAACTTCAGTTTTCCCAGTTAAACTGGCCCCCTTCCAGCGTTGTCAGTTTTCCATAAACCCATCGGGAAGACCTCAGCCTTACGTAATGCCTCTGCTCCCAGAGGAGCTCAGCATTCCCACACGGACACAGGTCGTATGCAGGCATCGCTGCTATCGAAACCCATCTGCCTAATTCAAAGGGGCTCAGGAGGACACAACCCACTTCAACACTGCTTATGAGAGGGACGATGAGTGCCGTAGCCCAACTGGAAGAGCAAAAGAGGTTTTACAGCAAGCGTTTGACACGCTAAGACCACATGTAGAATAAGGCCATGGTCATTCTCCTCCCTGCTCTAAGCTTTGGAGATTTCAAAGACGTTGCAGGTAATTCAGCCCTACTGCTGCCTCCCCCCCTCGCCCCGAGATGGCAGGCTCTGCAGCACCACATCTCCCACCACTGCTTGGCTATTGGCTTGGCTCTTGACAGAGGGGTGCCACCTCATGGATTGCCACCAGCTCCCAGGGTAACACTAAGACTTGTTGAACAGCCTCCTTTCTGTTGCTTGGGTTTTCTTACTTCATGTGATCTCACTGAATCACAGCACAAGCAATATTGTTCCTGACAACCTGTAAAATATTTTTATGAACTCCATAATTTAGTACTTAAGCATGTCATGTTAGCAACTTTAAACAAACAAGCATAGCTTAGAGAGACCTTTTCAGACTTTCACCATCTGCCAATAGCTTTCCAGTCTCAGTGACAGTATAAAAAAAAAGGTATTCTTTAATTAAAATTAAAAAAAAGGTCCTGTGCATTTGCGAATTTGTCAACAGAGCAGTTGGCATTCTTCCACCCTCCCTGCCCATGCATACCCAGAGTTTGAAATATCAGATTTCAGCTGGTGAAGGAGGAGCCTGAACACACAGAGGAAAACCACTTTCAACTCTCAGAAATGGTAACAGCAGCACTTGGGGAGAAAACAAAGCCTGGGCACAAGTGCATTTTCACAACAGCTGAAATAAAGACATCGAACAACTGCCACATTCCCAGAGGAAATCCTGTTGAGCAGAAACTTAGTCCATCAGCTTGTTGTATGATTGCTCTGTGTTGTTCACAGAACTGGCATTTCTTTCAAGTGCCCTTCATAGGTTATTTAAAATTCAGATGTGAGATTGGCCTGTGAAACTCAGCACAACTGAAAACTCTTCTTTTGCCATTCAACCTTCCTCATTGGAAAACACTTCTTTCTGCATGTGAAGTGTTTTTCGCTATATTGCATCCTTGCAATTTCTTAATCAGCAGCAATTATGCTGCTTTTCCAAGATATGCTCTGGCATCACTCATTTACCAACATACTGTTTATCAACATATAAACTAAAGACTAAAAGGTATTTGCGGTATTAAAAAAAGTCAATTTGAGGTAACTTCACAGGATTCAAATGCTTTGTCTATTAAGACTAGTGCAATACTTCCTGGTTATCTAGGCATCACTGTCTAGCCTTTCACACACACCCACCCAGCCAAATATTTCTTGTCAGATAGTAAACAAAAGTTTACATACACATGGGTAACTCCTACTAAATGTCAATAAAATACAATGTCTGTCTAATGTACTGTTTTTGGAGAATGGTTTACTGTCAGACTTTACAGATGAAACTTCCTTGTTAAAAAAAATGTTCTACATTTCAAGCAAACTTCCATCCTTAATTAATTGAATTAAATGACTGGTTTCCTTCATGAGCCCTGCCACTTCGCTTATCATTTACTCCAGGCAGTGATAGAGTAGGATTTTTCTTTTTAGTTGTAGGATTTTTATCTAACATGTACATTTCACTCTGTGCTCATGGAGAGAAAGCTTGTATGTATTTTTTTTTATTTCACAATATACCAAGATGTTGGAAACTTGCCCACTCTTGCCTTCTGTTTTGCTTAAAACATTAGTCTACAAAGCATCAATAAGCATCTTAAACTAAACTAATGCCTGCCTGTCATTGTTTATAAATGTGTAGGTGCTTGCCTGGAGGCAAAAGAACCCATGATACTGTTATGATTCAGTGTTATTTATATTTAGCTTTTTCTTTTTTAGTAAGGGTTTTCCTGCAATATTTTTTTCTTTCAGTTCAGCCTGCCCTGGGTGCTGTACATGGTACCATTTTCTCCCTAGCAGCTCTGTATGCTGGCCAAAGAAGGTCAGCTGAGAACAAGGGGTGGGAGCATCTCCCAGGGCCTGGCTGGGCTGTATTACTAGCACTTCTGTGGATAAATATTCAAAGTTTAATGAAGTCAGTGGAAAGATTCCCACTGGCTCTGGTGAGCTTTGGATCCGGCTATAAATTAGGAAAGTTTGATTTTAGTACCATTACTTGCCCACAATATTTTTTTCCTGTGTTAACACATAGCTCCTCTTTAAACAATGACAGAACTGCCCTTTTCAGTCAAATGGTCAGTTTGTCAGAAAGTTACACTGAAATATGACCACAGAGGGATCCTGAGATTGCTGCTAACTGGAGAGTGGAAAAAAGATGCCCTTTCCGGTTTTTGCTTTGTATTCAGCACGTGGTAAAATACCATTCTGAAATGTGGGAGTAGCTGTTATCCTACCTTTCCAGAAGAACAAAGTGAAGAAAAATCACAGTCCTAGGAAAAACTAGGGAAATTATAGGAAAACTTGTCTTAGGCAATTCACTAATTTAACAACAGCAGAAGCAGTATTAACACAGAAATTTCTAACTTCTGTGTCCCATTCCTTGCAGCCTCTGTATGTATGACATATGACTTATACATACTGTTTCACAGAAGAAAGCACATAGGAAATGCACAGTAAATCAGGTTTTGTCAGTTTAACAAGGGTAAATTGAAAGAAAGATGTATTCTTGGAATCAAAAGCATAGGGCAGCTATCAAGGCAGTTTATTTTGAAGTTTAAAAGTGAGTAGAGTTCCTACACATTCATGTGAGTAAGATAAAGACATAAATAAAGAATATTAAGTCTTAAAGTGTTTTTTTTTTTAAAGAAATAAAATTTTCCATTTGAAAAATACTGGTCTTTTACAACAGACAACATCTGCGCAGTCATGTATCAATAGAATCTGCTTTCTGAGTAATGATTTTCTCTCAGAACATTTTCTATTTATAAACCTTCTTAAGCCTTTTGCAGTATGTTTCCTGTTCAGACATACCATTTAATCACCAGAAAATGACTCAGCCAATCAGTCAAGGCACTTCCCAAACACAGGATTCAAAACTAGTGAGAAAATTATGAACGTAATCAAAACTTGACTAAGTCAAAATACTGCTTAAATTGATTCTTTTTTTCTAGATAAGGAATATGTTAGAAGTTGTTCACCTTGTCATTGGAAGCACTGAGGTACTTGTTCAGCAAGAATAAGAATATTTTACTCATTATTTACTCCAAAATGGTTTCTATTTCTGTAATTACTCTACCACAATATTATATTTCACAAGCAAACAAACCAGCTTATGACCAAGATTTGAAACATGGATAACTCTCCTGCTGCTCTTCTTTAGTCTGGATTGGGCATTACTATGAAGAAATAGTTTGCCTTTTTAGCTTGTGTTTTAACAAACACAAAGTCTTTGTGTCTTGGAAACACAAAGACATAACTGGCTAAAACTGTCATTTTCAAAGCTAATCTTTCAGTTCTAGAATTATCAGAGAACTTATTACATTTTCCATGCACAAAAATGAATGCTGTTTAAATATTCATCTATAAACATCTTCTAGCATATTCATCTGAAAAAAAATTAGAGATGGAACTGGAATACAGAGCACAAGCAATCTCAATTCTCCTTTCAAGAGCAGAAGCATTATCAAAAGCTAAGAATGGATTTCATCCTAAAACATTAACAACTGCATAACTACTATCTGCATGATTCATCATGGAAACAACCACAGAATTTCTTCCACAGTCTACAGTAAAGGAAGAGCAGTAGAACTATTTCCTTTTGTCCAGATTTAAAAGCACCAAATTTCTAGCACTTCAACCATTGAGCTCAAAGACAGCCACACCTAAACTGTTGTCCTAATCTGTGTGCACCAACAAAACCCCAAAATATTTCTGACCCTTTGGAATATCCCAAGGGATACAATCTGCAAATAAATCTCAAATCTGTAGCATTTTAAAAATAGTACCATAGAAGTAATAGTAGTTTACATTACAAAGGACAATTTTTTATTTTGAGGACTTAAATTTTATCCTGTTTTGCAGCTGTGGATATTGTGGCTTAAGGAAATAAATGCTCAAAGGGCAAGTCAACAGCCAGTCTGAGAATAGAATTGACATATTTTTACATCTAGTCACACCTTTCACCCTGATAGTCTACCCACCAAACACTTGCCTCCATTATTTTCAATTGCAGCTAGGGAGAAAGAAGCTACGGAGATTATACCCAAGTAACATCATTATTCAAAATCTATCTTTTAGATAACAGCTTCTTTTTTGTTATTGTTTCAGATACCTCCCAAATCTGAGGTAGGAAGGAATAACCACTTTTTCAAGTTTATGAGACCTTGGTCTATTAAGTAGCAGAATACCCATGATTCACAGCAAAAAAAATTATCCTCATTTGATATTTATTTTCTTTTTATTTTTTCAGAGGGAATAATCAGTCTTTCTCTAATCCCAGCGGTTTCTTTCAAGCAGACTTTTAAAACAGGTTGGAAGTGGCAGAGGAACGTGTTAAATATCTACACATGAAAGAGGGGTTTTGAAATTAAACCCATTCCATATTAACTAAGTTAACTTCATATTAAGAGTCTTAATATGCTCTTTATGGGTATATGCATGGTGTGGAAATATATGCCCCCATCCTGAACTGACCTGATTCCACGCCAAAAGTGGTTGGGAAAATAAGAATGTCGTATCGTCTGACAGACAATGTCATTCTGATAAATGTCTGAGGTCACATTCCAGTGCTATCATTGCTGGCCTTTCATCTGCAGAAGCTGTTCTCTCGCTTTCACAGCCAGCAGTACAGCACAGTGACTGAAAAGCAGCAGAAAAAAATACAAGGATAACTACCATAGAAACATCAGGGAAAAAAATCAAAACACTAGAATGTGTTCAGCTACAAATACAAATTTGTTAATATATATTTCTGCTCCAAGTTTTGTTCAAAGTGTCTATCTTTCTGTATCACTGCAGTCTTACTGTGGATTCAGTATGGAAAATTGACAGAAGGTGTGAACAATGAACCAGTGCATACAATAGCTTTGTATATCTCAGTATCTGCAAAATGCCACAATTTTTCCCATCTCTGAATGGCATTTCACGTTCCACATTTCAAGTGAAATTATTATGGTAGTAATGAAGCTGCTTGTCAACGCTACAAAATATAGACATGCTTTGCTAAGTCTTTGCTGTTAAGGAGGAAAAAAATTAAGGTTCTTAAGTATGATATGCCTACCTTCCCTCTTTTTTCTGAGCCAAAGTTCTTTAAACTGGTCCTATGAGGGCAAGGTAACCTCGACTTCTCCTGAAAAATAAACATTTTTCTAGCTTTACGTTATGCATGTATTTTCTGGAATAAATAGGAGAGATGGGTCTGCAATGCCATTGCAAGTTTTCCTGCTGACCCAGGGAGAGTACATGTGACCCTCGCCCTATAGCTGCAAGAAGCTTTGATTTAAAAATTTGTTTTAAAATAGATTTGGACAACTGCCTAAATCTGAATGCCTGTGGCCGTGTTCTGCAACAGAGGGGAAAGAGGGAAAGAAAAAGGAAAGAAGAGGGAAAGAGGGAGGAAATTTGATTAAGAACTCCTCACCTAAACATAGGTGAAATAATTAAACAGAGACCCTGGCAAACTTCACCTCCTATAAAGTTATTAGAAAATAAGGATTTGAAAATACATGCGAGTCAGCCAAAGTGTGATTAAACAGTTGAACAGCGTACCTTTTATTTAACAAAAATTCATTATGCAAATGCAGTTTTTAGATTAGATTAAATGAAATAAGATGTATACAGTACAGAACAAAAAGTAAACTAATATCGGTCAAAGGCCCCTGGTTGCATTGTGTTCTTAACAACTCTTTCACCCTCTTCTGTGAAGAGCAACTTGCTTAGTTGCTCCTTCCCCCCTACTCTTAGATGGTAAATTCGGAAGTGGATGCAAAGAGCAAACCAGCCAGAGTTCAGCTTGGTCACATCTCATCTATAGGTAACTCAGTGTACGTTTCCAGTGAGGTCACAAGAGAACTTTATCAAGACAAGGCAAATTAAGAAACACAACAAACTGCTATTGATATATCCAGTCAAATGATAGAATAATAAAAACAAACACTCACCAAGGAGTAATATATCAGTTTGCCTTAGGTTAAGAAATGCTCAAGAAGCAAGAATCCACCAATTATACCACAAATAGTTCCAAAAGAAACACCAACACCATGTACTCAGAGGGTCTTCCTTAGGTAATAAACTGGGGAAACTTGTCACCACAGGACAGAGAGAAGAATTCCCAAAACGACATCAGATTAAAGCTTCTTCCCTAACTTGGTCCTGAAAAAGTCTCACTAGCCCCAGAAGAAACTCTGTGTCCTAACCTGAAGGAATGCAACATCAGTACATTTTTGCACATACAAAAAATTCACAAGACTAACACTTATTTAGCTTCATCCCACTTCCTATGATTTCAATGGCGCAGGATCAGATCTGCATCTGAGTGATAAGAAGATAAGTTAATTTCTTACAACAAATTCTTACAATTATATTCTTCAATGCTCTTTCAGGAAGTGCTCACATATGACCAAAAGTAAGGCTGGAGATAGCATACAATAAGTGATTTCTAAATTCACTTCGGTCCTGTTTGCTACGAGTTACTGCTCCCCCAGATGCAGCACCTCAGCTGACAATAATACCATTGTCATGCGAAGTAAATGGATAATCCTAAATCACTTCTTTTACCAAAACTGAAAATTAAAGCACTCAAAGTATTGGCTTATTTTAAAACCATTCACTACCTTCGCTGGTTCTGATAAACTTCTGTGTGAATTGTTGTATGTGTACGTGAAAATAGAAAATAACAGGAATGAGGGCATGTCTTATACTGTTTCAACACACGTCGAATACACCCTTGATAGCAGAGGTTACTAATAATCAGAAGGAAAATAGGATTTAAAGGAAGACATATACATAGATTATCTAACATGGACTGTTAATTTTAAACCATATACTTTTTGCTTGCATTATAGTGCCCCTTTTAGAAATATTTTACTCTTTATTAAATAGGCTCAAGTATTAAAGAAGCTTCTGCATACCAAATTAGATTGCACCAAGAACTAGCTTGCCTCAGAATAAAAAAACTGCTGCTGCAGGTTATTTGTGGCTTGAATGTATCTAGTTTCTGCTTCCAAATTTAGGGTGTTTCTTCTGCTTGACTACAGAACTGACAGTCACCTTTCCTTTGCTTGTAGGCTGCAATAAATGCTAACTCTTGGATTAAAAAAATAAATTAACCTTTATTGCACTCTTCCTCCATAAGCACTAGCTGTTAATATTCAAACACATTATGCAAGTGATCATGCCTTATCAAACTATTCAGGTCAGGTTTTATAAATGACGTGGAGTCATCAGCATTTTCTATGTTGAATGATAAAAACATGGCATTTCACCATAGCACAAACAAATTCTTGGGAGTAATAGAAATAATTCAAGCTAACTAATCTTCTGTTACAACCACTTTCTCAGCCTGTCAATTAGCTAGCTACTTAATATTGCATTTCTCTCTGTCTTTTTTTTTTTTTAATCAGAATGCCCAGTGTCTTTAAGATGTTTGATATTAAATCAACATAAGTATGTTTATTAGCCACACTTACAAATGCACATTCAATGTCTGTTGTCAAGCTCTATCATCCATAAAACTATTTTAACTGCTATTAATTATGTCACCATCAATTAGTTGTTTTCTTATTGCAACCCATCTCAGATTTTGACTGATTTTGCCTCTAGCAGTCTTAGAGTAATAACTCTGAAATTCACAATCCATACGTTTTTCCAGTTTTAATATTGGTACATCATCTATTGTCTTAGTCCATTGTATCCTACAATTTGGTAAAAATGCTACTTGATCAAAAAGTTCTTTAACCATTCCAGCTATATCCTGTGAAATATTGGACTACAATCAAAGCTGTAAACATATCTTTATATACAGTGAATTAAAAGTAGGAATCAAGTGGGACACATGTCATCACACAATGCAAAGCATCAATAATAAAATAACATCACTTGAAAGTTAAAAAGATTATAAAGTTCTGCTCTCAATATACTGACCTAAGAAAACCTTTTAATAGCAGTGTCTGGGCAGGAATTTTGGCAGGAATCACAGTAATCCAGTCCGCAGTAAACAAAGGTGTAGACATGTTTCAAAACATCTCAGGTGCTGACAAGGTCAAAGACTAGCACTCTTCCACAAATGGTAAAAAGAAAATGTTCAAATGTTTGAAATACTGTTGTAGAATGGGAAGATTCAAAAATAACACAACAATCTGAATCCAAAATTATACAGTAGCTGAAAAGTAATTCCATATAAAGAAAAAAATAAAATAAAATCAGTAAATTCACTAAGTGGTTATATTTAGAATGTCTTAGTGCCAACTTTTTTTCTGGCAATGAGTTGCCAACCCTCCTCTTTCTAAAGATAAATAACATCAAACAGGCATCTTTTTGGTCATAAGAAACAAGCACAAAGACGGCCAAGACTTAGCAGAAAAAGATAGCAAAAGGCTGCACTGGATCATAGATGATAGCTATGCAAGGGATCAAAACCTGATATCATAGATTTTTATGGCAGAGTTAGATCAATCAGAAAAAACAATTTCATTCACAGAGTTGAACTTAGCTATTGGAGAGTAAGTTCAGGTTTATACTGGCCCTAAGCCCATTCACCTTAGAACAAACAGATATGACCCTAAAACAAAATTAGGGCAAAATCAGAACACAAACCATGACAAATAACATTTGACTTTGAAAAGTTGCAGCAATATTTTGTCTTCTATGAAGAATTTAAATCTTCCAGTAACTTGCAGTTAATACTCTGAAAGCTTTTTCTGGGTTAAGCTGTGCTCTTGTCTCATTAGTAGATTTTGTTTCTATAGTTTCTTTATATAGAGTGACCAAGTGGATTAGAAGTCACTACAGTTATAAACATGGCAGAAGACTATTCATCTTCTTGTCCCAAGCATGGCTGACCAGTTCGCCAGAATTGGTAACTCTTATTGAACAAAATCTGGCTTGTGAAGAAAGCCTTTTGTAAAACAAACAAACAAACAAACCAGCTGTGATTACATGCATGACAGGACAGATTTTTTTTCTCTATGAAGCAACAGAACAGACCTGTGTCAGCTGGAGATCCTAAATTTAAACCAAGCAGCATCGGATTTCAGAAATACACCAAAACCACCTATATCTCAATATTTATTTAGATTCTTGGATCTGTGGCTGCATTTAAAAGGAAGAAAGATGCTTATGGAGAGCAGATGTACTGGGTTTTAATCCCAGTTCCTGTCTGGATGAACTTGGCTGCTTCTCCTCTCACCTTCAACAGGATGTGAAAGTATTTAGAAATGTGTCTTCTGTGTGAGGAAGACCTTACTCATGTGATTACTGGGTTAAGAGGTACAGATTAATGATTGTAAAGTGCTTTGAAATCCTGAGATGAAAGGTATTATGCAAGAATGATGATTTTATTTCATTTAATATCAGTTTGTTCATGATGATGTCACGTAATGAGAAAGGAAGTATTCTTAAGCTCGGTGCTCAGATCTGGCAAGGGAACCTGTATTCTGGCTGCAACAAATTTTCCATGTCCATGTGGCATAGCTACATCATAGACATTCACCTTCTTCACCACAAAATAGAAGTTACAATACTTTATTCTTTTTTTTTTTTGGTCCCCTTTGGTGTTCTTAAGCAAAACTAAAGTGTGTTTGTGATGGGTTCAAAGCTGCTTGGATAGAATGGCCACATAGCACAGGACGATCATCATACTGGACAAGACAACATCATTTCTGTAGTCCTGACATAAATTGCAAACCAAGTGGGGAAAAAAGAAATGCCTTTTTTTTTGTACATAAGTCTTTCATATAAAGTCTTACAGTCTAGCATGTTGCCTGCTTTTATTGGGCCTCTGGCCTTTCTGGTTCATTACCAGATTTCTCACATGGAGAAGAAAGACTCATCGCAATATTTTTTGGTTTTGCCTAGTCTTCAATCACCTGGTTCACATTTCAGGCATAATCCACGACTCTATCTCCTGCCAGCTGGTCAAAGAAAAAAGTACCAAATCTCTCCTTGTATCATTTCCTCAGTCCTGCTTGCCACATCTGTGAAAAAAAGGGAAGGCAGAGAAGTAAAATCAAAGTATACAACTAGATGGAGGAAAGAAGACCCCAGAATATTTCTGTATCAGCAGTGGGAAAAGAGCTCTAATGTTTTCATCCTTTACTTTTCACAAAAGCCTAATATATACAAGCTACTGAAATGGTATGAGGTATAATTATGCTTCTGCAATGCTGCCTTCTCTGAAGAAATGCTTAGTCTCCTGGAGAGCTCTGGACATGGCGGAGTCGCTGGGACAGGGCTGTGGCAGCCTGCCTAACACCTCCACACTGCTGCAGCAGGTAACCCACTCATCTCAGACAGACACTAGTAAAAACTTCATATTTCTCCATGACATAGCCTCACACATTATATAAGTAAATACATCTCTTTCTGTATAGCTGCACAGAAGAAATATTTACACTGCTAAGCATTTGGATTATGAAAGCATAAATAAAGCGAAGACTACTGGAGCCACTGTAAACCATCAGAGTTATGCTAGCTTAAGTATGGTGAGAGACACTATATAATGGACATCATTGTATCACATGCTCAGGATGTGTCAAAACTAGAATACTGAACTGTACTTTTAGGAAAACTGTATCTTCAGTAAGCACTGGCAGCATCTTAATCCCTTTAGTATGGCCCTGATACACTGATCACCAAAATCTAGGGCAGGCCTCTGAAGTAGTTGGATCAGGCTCTAATACTCCTTTAGATCATAATCCCGCAAAGATTTAACATTTACAAATAACTTTAGCATGTGAGTCATTAAATGGGATGTTGGAAGATGAGGGTCAGAACCGGAACATTCAACAAATTCCAGCTTTGGTTATATCTATCAAGGATATAACAGAAACAAGAAGAAAGTTAGGGTGGCTTCTGATAGATCCTCATTCTTAGGAATATGCAGCATTTGAGGCCTTGTATATCAGCTTAAATTCACCCACAACTATTCAGTCCTATCAGCTTCAAAGGGTTTTAATCATCATACAAAGCTAAGTACATCTGCAAAAGGCAGGGACGGGGTTGTAGCAGTCTTTCTTCTGACACAAATATTCTGCACTCTGCTGTGACCCAATGCCTATTTAAATATTTTCCCCCTGTGTTTCTAAGCCTCCTTTTTTATTATTTTAACCTTCATCCTCCAAACCATCAAACAGGATACCTACCTAGATACCTCAGAGTACAAGTGCTGTGAGGCTTTCACCTGTAACAACATCAACCAAGATAAGATTAGAAATAGGAGAACTGAAAGAGAGAAGCTACTCTTTAATTTAACAGCTAAGCAATGAGTGTTTATAGCCCTCAGCCAAGCTAGGCTTTCCTGCCCTTGCCACCTGAAAAATTTTGGCTGTGGATTTGGCCTCTCATGCATGAACCACTAGAAGTTTAATTTGAGGGAAAACAGTTGCATTTCTTGAACAAGTTTTGTATGGTTTTGCAGGGGGGAGAAGAAACTGAGCAGAAAAAGAGGTGTCCAAGCAAAATACATTCTAAAACATCAGGCAGACTACAGATGTGTCAGGTGAGAAGGAAAACAACTATATGGTTGTGTCATCTTGTTTACTCAGTTTATACATTAAGAAATAATGCCAGTTATTACATATATTTTTTACTTTATCATTACGAAGAAAATAAGACCAGAAAAAAACAACAGTGATTACTGCTGGTTTTATAGATCACTGTACAATTAAGATTCAGATACTACTGGAAGAAAAACTGGGCAAGATCAGAGCATGAATGGTAAATTCCGAAATTCCTGCCTATCTGAAAATTTCGTGTAAGTATTCAAATATTGAACAGTGCAAGTATTATTTGTACAAGGGAACAATCTTTAGCATGTTACCAAAACCTAATTTTGTGCAGAATCTGTCCTTTATTTATAAAATAAATCCATCTATTTTATAAATCACATGTAAAAAATATTTTCAGTGGTAATAGAAGCATTTAGTATGAATGCTTATTTAGAAGTTATCACTTCCTATTATCCTTTATAGTTCATTTCTAACAGTTACAAAATGAGTCAACTCTTTTTTTATTTTTATAGGCTGCAGTGATACGATGCCTGTAAAACTGAGGTTATGAAATGCAAACTATTTTACAACAGCATATCCCTGCTATCAGAGAGCAGCTTCCACAGCAAAATCACAGCTAAATATGTCTTATGTGCTTGTATATTAATTTCGCTCCTGATAAACAAATAAAAGTCCCCCTCTATCATTAGAGGATGTCTGCTGCAAAATTCAAAGTTTTGAACAAACTTTTGCTTGAAAGTGATTTATAAAAAGCATTAATCTTAAGGTCTTGAAATCCTAAAAGAATTGTCATTTCTAAATGACCTTGTTAGAGTTCATCAAGATCCCATATGTGTTTAAATCCTTGCAGGTTGAAGGCCTATAGTAGTCTTTTCCCAATATTTTAAACAAGTTTCAAAAATTTAGTTTAGACAAAAAAATCAAGGTACTTTAGTATTAAAGTATCTTTCTATACTTTCTGACTGAAGAGTCAAAGGAGATGCTACCATTATTTACTAAAGAAGACACTGTGTTCATTAGATTAGGACAAGAAATTGGGATGCTAATTTATTTGTTTAAAATAAAGGTGACAGGGTAGAAAAACATGTTGCTGCTTCCAAACCACACAACAGCCTGGTAAGGAAAAAAAACAACCCATCCAAACAAACCCCTGAAATTTGGGACTTTTTTACAGTTCTATATGTAATAAAAAAATTTATCTTAGAAAAGTTTTATAAATTCCATTTTTTCTAGACATTCCTTAAAATACAATGTTCAACATAGGGGCTTCCCAGGAGCTAAAGGCCAAGTAGCTCAGATATTTGTGGTTCAGAAAAACTCATAAGTAGGAGACCATCTGACCAGCCCATAAAAATAGATTTCATTTTTATAGTAATTGGCTAAATTATTGGTTATATTTCTAGATCTGTTGAAAACTACCATATACCTAAGAAAGCACAGTCTGTAAGCGTGACTAAATAGTCATTAAATTCCTGGTCTGAAATTCTCCAGTACAGAAACCCTGTCCTGTTTCTTATCTGCTAATAAACAACAAACAGCTGTGTATGAAATATCATTAGTTCCAAGCATTTTAAAATCATGACTCAGGCCCCCCAATTAGTTTTTTTTCACAATAAATACACTTTTAATTTGCTCTTCACATACAACTGAGCAGATTATTAAGTGCTTTTCTGCAACTACAAGAGCTTGATGTGTAAGCTATTTTCATGTTTATTTAAGAAAAAAAAAATCCCAAAGCTGGTGCACAACAAAATCCACCAAAAATCATGACACTCATGATGTTGTGAAATCTAGTGATGACACATATAGAAAAATGAAGTGATACACGACATTAAAAAAGCTGCTTATTTAGTTTTGTCATGGCATGTCAAATAGACCCATCCAACCATTTTAGCATGCAAGATAAAAGGTCTCTATTATCAAAAGGAATTAAGGTAAAAGACAGGCAGGCTAAAAAACAGAGTCCCGAGAGATCAAAAGGAAAAAGAAAACAACTTGGTTGCCTGAAGGAAAGGGAAAACCTCATTTAACTTAACACCCAGGAGAAAAGGCAGCACATATATAGCTTAAGAAATTCCATCAATGGTACAATTTATCCTCTTGATTTCATCAAATGGCAAATGACTGTACATACACATAAGGACAATCAGCTACATTCTGTTCTTAATTGTAGTCATGCAACCCAGGCGTGAGCAACCAGAGCTTAACCAGGGATTGCTTTTTTACCTCTCTGTGTTCAAACATGTTCATTGTTTATGTGGATGTAAAAGAAGGCAGTATTAGTCCCATATTTCTTGCTGCATCTCAAGCCATTCTTGTA
Source organism: Tringa solitaria (assembly GCA_026413425.1). Classification (NCBI taxonomy): domain Eukaryota; kingdom Metazoa; phylum Chordata; class Aves; order Charadriiformes; family Scolopacidae; genus Tringa; species Tringa solitaria. Next base: position 57,223,539 of record JAOXJM010000041.1, on the reverse strand, counting down.
AGACAGATTCAAAGTACTGTGAAGACAAGAACAACCAATACCGTGGGGATTTTAAACAGGCTCCCAACTTCCCTAATAATGCTGTAAACGTACCTGTAACTGCTCAGCCAGTATGGACAGGCTGTAGTCCAGCCCCGTCCTCACATGTAGCCTCCATTCAATACAGCAGGATTTCACAAGAGCAACTGGGGGCAGAATGCAGCTGTCGTGTTTCAAAACATCTGCAGAATGATTGGATATAATTCTTGGAAGAGGATTTAATTTTCTTAATGAGTCTGAGTAAATCATTAGCCTCCACAGTTGCAAGGGGAATATTTCAGGAGATTTCATGAGGTATACTTTAGCAGAGCAAAACAATACAGGCAAAGTCATACTTGTTGGACACAAGCTCTCAGAGTGAGTTATTCCTCTAATATTTCTACTGCACAGTGTATTTATAAAATACTGAACAAATCAATCACGGTGATTAATTTTACTGTACCAGAGATTGTACATATTTTTTTTCCTAACAATATAATTAATATTCCTTCTCATATCATCATAATTTTACCATAAACATGCATATTGAAGTGCTTTCATCCTTGAGACCAAATTAAGGAATTATTTTGATAAATGGAAACATGGAGAAATGGAAATCTTAAGCAGATGCCTCTGGAGCCAGGTCCTTCTCAATGTTCACTCTTGCATAGAATGCTTTAGTGACCAGAGGTCCGAGTATTATCCTCTGGAAAGTGACTATCATAGTGCCTTGGATGAATTGCACTGGTCACGAGTCCACCAGTTCTGCAACCCAAGTGAAGGAAGCATGATCCGTGCCATTCTCCACGTGCCTCTCTCTGCCTGACTCACCTTTCTGCTTCTTTCCCCGCCCCGACTGGTCATACTCACACTCAGCCATCTGCTCAGCCTATCTCAGCAGAACCCATGGCTTGTGCAAGCAACAGTCTGTTGCAATCTTTCAGTGGGAAGCAGGAGGTTGATGTGGACAGAGGGTACCCTCCAGACCAGGGCAAAACACTTCCTAAAATAACTATATCTATGAGCATTGTAAAAACTGGTTTTCCTGGGGTTTATCCCTCATTGCTTCCTGCCTGCCGGCAAAGAACTTGACCTTTTCAAATCAACACTGACTTACATGGCAGGGAGCCATAGGAAAGCTAGCACTTCAGGTTAGCACTCCCTTTCCCCTGCTTTAACCTTAATAATCAAATATCAAAAAGAATGAAAACAAACTGTGGCTACAGTCGTTGGTGCCTTACATTTTCTGTTCTCACCAGCACATTTTATAGGTCACTGTTAGGCCAATGAAACATAACACGGTGTCCCTTTACCACTTCCCCCTTGCCCCCCTTTTTAAATTTGAAAACAGGTATCTTCTTCCAAGCTAAATACTTTTAACTACTGAACCTCACAGAAAAAGAAGGTCACAAGCTGACTCATCAACAGCCATAATAAATGTGTTAAAGATCCTGGACAGGACATCAGATCATAGTAGTTATATAAACACCAGGTAAAGAGATACTCACTACCCAAGAAAACAGGTGTATGTGTTCTTAAGGTTTACTGTGATTTATGAAGTAAACATACTACTCCAGCCAAAATGTCCTGGGCCTGATCCTCTACTGCTTATCATCCATGTACATCTATATAATCTTCTACACCCCATGCACAGACTGAGCTTCAAAATAAATCAGAGCGGAAGGGGGTTATATCCCTTTGTGTGAGACATAAACACACAACAGTCATTTTTAGAAGCTGACCTGCTGAGCTCACTGAGAAAGAGGACTATTGTTAAAAAGAGGGTAAGAAACAACTGTAAAAATGCCTTTATCAAAACAATTTATATTCCAAGCATTCAAAATACAGGAAAAATTATCCTTTCTAGTTACTATTTGGCACCACCACCTGGAGGCTTTAAGGAACTAACATACAGATTTTTACCACTTAAAACTGGAAATATGGTCCTGTATGCTACTTTGTCTTGCTGGTAAAGTGCAAATACCTGGTACCTTCTGCACAAGAGGATGATCCTGCTGAATTTTATTCATTGTATTGAGGAGCAGTAAAGTGAAATCTTAGAAATACCAAAGGATGCTCATCTGTATGTTGTGTGCCTCTGGTGAGATCTCATGCCAGTGGATACATTATATACCAGGGTCCCCCATGGAAAGGGACTGCCCGTCTCACCTGCTCCCTCACCTCTATGGGTGCAAGTGCTGTTGCAGAAGGAGCTTGGTCTCATTACTCCCAGCCATACCAGCATGTTCTAGGCGAGTGGCAGAGCACTGTGTGTCAGGGCAGATGCTCCAGTGTCAAGAACGTTTCACTTGGGCAGATTGCTGTAGCTTGTTGTCTTTTCCTGCAGGGCTGTTTCTTGCATCCGAGCTAGCAGAGTGTGCTAACAGTGACATAGGGAAAGCAAGGGAAAAAAAGTCTTAGAAATCTAGATATCATCTCACAGGATTTTTTTGCAGAGCCCATCCTAGTCCATTTGGAGTCTATGACAAACTTGTACTTTGTTATTGTCATAAGTACTTGGCATATATCATTCCTTAGAAGGAGTACACAATGTGAGCTAAGTAGGAGCAAACCATATCATTCCATCTTACCTGCTGGCAGAAAAATCCTGAAAGGACTAAGTTGTGGGTAACAGAGTATACTAGAAGTGTGTTACCTAAGTGATGCAAAAACATGACTTCTTAATACAGAGCAACACAAACATATCAATCGCTCAGCAGGGTTCTGAGGTTCTCTGCTGTCTTTATCCCTTTACCAGGGATGATGAATGGAATGAAAGGAAATAAAAATGACCTCCCATAGATTCAGAATAGGTGTGGTGGTGGCAGGAGATTTTATCTCTACTCCCAGTCCTGGAGGCAAAACTCCTGTGTACAAACGTCCATTTTGTCTGCAACTGGATACTCCTCTCTACTTGAAAGACAAAGTAGCTCTGATGCAAGCACAGGAAGGGAATGGTGAGTAACTGCCAGAGATATGAAGCTTTATGTCCAGCGAGCTCAAAGGCATCATCCCTTCCCTCAGTGACTTTTGGGCTGAACAGAGTTGGCCCCTAAAGCTTTGCAAAAATCGTTTCTCCTTCCCAGACTGCATTCTTGTGCAATGCATGGTGGAGATACATAGTCCAGCCCTGAGGAAGCAAGTCAAGTGGCACAGTGACAAGGACTGAGGATAGAAAAGGATTAGAGAGGCTGAGTCAGTCATAGTAAGCAATGATTAACTTTGGGGTTCCTTGCTTTTGACATTCAGATCATGTAAAATCAGAGGACTACTTCAGTGCCAGTCAGCCCCATGTCTGGGCCCTTCCCTTCATAACAGGCTCCATGGAAAAGACAGATCATACCAGCAGAGTAAAAAGCAAAAGCTGAAAATGACTAAAAGGTATTCACCATAACTTTTGCTTCAATGGAAACATTGCTATACCTATAAACAAATAAACTACAAAATTTGGCACAAGAGGGGCCCAGGACTGGAACAGCAGGAATGTTGCAGATCAAGATTAATGTGCATTGGCAGAGCTACGCGGAGAAACATGCGCAGCACCTGTCTCCACGGTGCCTGTCTTGAGCTAATGACGTTAATCTCCTGGTTTCGTAACCACAGGATTCAAACGTACATTTTAAAACAATACCTTGTAGATTGAAATGTAAACTGTTGAGGGAAATTTTGCTGAGAAGAAAAAACATGCATACATGTAACAAAGCAGCTGAATAAGAAAGTATTAGATATCTATAAATGTGTTCATAAAGGATCTTACCAGTTCTTAGGAATACTTATATGTGCATGTGTGTGTGTAAAACTATATATATCCTGTAGATATTGATAATAGGATAAGCATTAAAAAGTGCGACAAGAGACGTGAGGACATTTTACAATCCCAGTCACATGAGGTGCTGTATAGTTCCTCTCACAAACTCTTCTCACTTTCTACCTTAAACTCCAGAACGTCCTGTAGCCTGGATTTAAGACAGGAATTCCTACCCTGGATGAGACGCTGGAGAATCTGAAGCTTTGAATACAAATATCATCAATGGGCATCTGATTCGTTAGATGCCATTATGCTATTCAACCACCCTTAAATAGCTATTACACTATTTTGGCCACTAATCCTTTCTGAGAAAGGCAAGTAAGGAGCATTAATTAGGTTACCATTACATGAGTACTATACTTTCTTTAGGACTGAATGTACTACAGGTTTTGCTGTGCTGTATTCCTTCCTGAAATATTCATCACTAAGCCCTAACTCTATTAATGTTAAAACTCCTAGTAATTTTAGTAGGTCGAGGAATAAACTTTCTTTTTTCACCAGCTAAGAACAATTCCCTCAGAAAGATAGGGGACAGTCTAGATACACAATTCTGTAGCCAGTATTTTTACATTGTTCTTGCATGTTTTGTCTTGAAGACAATAATGAATATTTACAAACATACCAGTTCTCAAATCCCACTAAACTCCTCATCCTCATATAAAATATATTCTAAAATAAGCAGTACCTTTAACTTTGGGAAGGGTATGTGAAGCCTGAAAACTTTTCAGTGTCTTTCACTTCTTTTAATACTAATTCAGAAAATTCCTGGACAAACCATCAGTGATAATTCAGCCTATTTAGGCATAATGGACAAAATATACACTGTAATGAGAAAAGCAGAACAGTCTATCATTGAAAGACCATATTAAATATTGTACATATTTTTAGGATACCCATGTAAAATCAGAAATAATTTTACAGATAATAGGAGGTTCCTACTTTTACTGTTTTCCCTCGGGAAAACGACAGATATGCAACTGCTTTAAAAATAGTAGACAGGCGGTGTACTGGAATACCAAAGGAGTGTCCTCAGCCCAGTGACACCCACTAGATGGGGATATTTCCATAGAACACTCTTGGATGGTGCTGGCCTCGCTGGCAGTGTTCATCTGGTGCGCTGCGACTGTACCAACACAGCTCGGATGTGTGCACACACACTCACAAATACACACATACTTGCACACATAGATGTGTTTAAGAGCCTAAATGGAGCACAGGTCCTACTGCTTTTTAGTTGCAGGAAGTCTTTAACAGGCAACTCAGACCTGCAAGACTCTGGGCACAGACTAGCTTTTATGTGGCCTTTATGTGTTTGGTATTAGTTAAACTCAGTAACAATTAAAAAAAAAATATTTCAGGTATGCTTGAAAATCAGACACTTTGATTTCACATATGTGCGTGCTTATCTGTATGTGGTGTGCAAAAGACTGCATAATGAATGAGAGACATCTAGTGTCCTAAACAGTCACCAATTACAGTGAAAAAGGCACCAGAATGCATTAACGCTGTTTGCTTTTTGTAATTTCAATGGTCCGATTTTCCAGAACTCCTTAATACAAGCTACAGAGGTCAACTAACCGTGGCGATTAAACAGCCACAGGAGGCATGGCTTTTCCTACCTGGTAGTCCTAATTCTTTGATAAGCAATATTCACCCCTAGTTTAAATCTTCCATGGCTCACTTCCTCCTCTGTGTGTTCAGACAACACTGATTTGACTATGTTTAAAATCCTTCTCTGCAGCTCAATTTTTTTTTCAGTCTGTAAGAATCTGGTCAGTACTTCCTATGCAATGGAGTCCACAAAGAATAAGGAGTTAAAGAAAAGTTGAGCTTTATGAGGCCATATTTTATGTATAGGTGTTAACTTCAGAACTGAAAACACCCCTTATTTTCACCCTATGTTGCACAGGTTTGGGGAAATTAGGGGATCTGCTAGATCCACTCACTTTCTGTTTGCAAGCATGATTTGGAAAGATTTAGAATCACAGAGTCATGGAATGGTTTGGGTTGGAAGGGACGTTAAAGATCATCGAGTTCCAACCCCCCTGCCATGGGCAGGGACACCTCCCACCACACCAGGTTGCTCA
>JAOXJM010000041.1:57203966-57217549 GCA_026413425.1 Tringa solitaria | reverse complement strand
AGTGCCTCACCACCCTCACAGTAAAGAATTTCTTCCTAATACCTAATCTAAATCTACACTCTTTCAGTTTAAAACCATTACCCTTCATCCTATCACTACACTCCCTCATAAAGAGTGTCTCCCCATCTTTCCTGTAGGTCCCCTTTAGGTACTGGAAGGTCAGTATAAGGTCTCCCTAGAGCCTTCTCTTCTCCAGGCTGAAGAACCCCAACTCTCTCAGCCTGTCGTCATAGGAGATGTGCTCCAGCCATCTGATCATCTTCATGGCCCTCCTCTGGACATGTTCCAACAGGTCCATGTCCTTCTTATCCTGGGGTCCCCAGACCTGGAGGCAGTACCCCAGGTGGGATCTCACCCGAACAGAGCAGAGGGGCAGAATCAGCTCCCTTGACCTGCTGGCCACACATCTTTTGATGCAGCCCAGGATGCAGTTGGATTTCTGAGGTGCAAGTGCACATTGCTAGCTCATGTGGAGCTTCTCATCCGTAACACCCCCAAGTCCTTCTCCACAGTGCCGCTCTCAATCCATTCTCCACCCAGCCTGTGTTTGTGCTTGGGATTTCTCTGTTCTTTTATCATTTAACCTGTGCTCTCTCCACCTCTCAACCCATCTGTGTTCCTAATGTATCGTACACAAAATAACTGAAGAACTAGTTTGGAATTTTTTTAAATCACTTACAGTTAAAATGGCCTTTCTGTGAACCACAGGGAAAACAGTCCTATATGAACTCCACAGGTCCTGTATGAACTTCATATACTCCACAGCACGAAAGAGATTCCAGAGGCCTAGGAAATCATCACACATACCTCTGAGCTGAATCACAATATAAATGTTATCTTTGTTAATTATTTGTTCTCTTACCCCTACAAACTGGATAAGAGCACAGGAACCCACACCTCACTATCATCAGGGCCACACTGCTCTTTTTTTTTTATCTCCCCCCTTTTCCATTGCACTGATAACTGTGGATTTTTGCCAACTGCAAGTAGTTCTTGGCTGGCATTTGAGAAATAACTCCGCTGGTGGCTGGGAAAAGTATGTAGGGATGATCCACCAGAAAAGATTAACTCCTTGGCCTCTGCTATATTTCTTTGACGTAGCTAGCTTTCCTTTAAGTACTTGGTGCTACTCAAATTCTCTGAAGTGCCTTCCTTTCTCCTCCTCCCAATTTGTTTATTCAGAAATGAATGGCAAATTAGAGGCATGCATTAAACTGCCATGTATAATATACGGGAAAAAAACCCCCAACTTACAGCCCCATCTCATTACTTATATACACCATGAGTAAGGAAACTGGCAATTTATCCAAAGCCAGCAGTTTTCCTGAAATAAACATTCAGTAGTAAATGCAAGCTTAATTCTGGACAACTTTACAGCATCAGCATTATAACCCAGTGGAACTGCCAGAAAGAGTTGTCCAAGACAAGCTAAATCAAATTTTTAGTATTATGCCAGATGTTTTTTGTAAAATCATGTTTTCAGAGAAGTGTTTGCCCAGTCTCTTTTTTTTATCAGCAAACAGATACTTCTTCAAACTGTAACATCACATTAACTTAAAAAAATACTAGTGTATTCCAACTGTTGTAGGGAACACCTTATATCTCAGTTTGAGTACACACCATTGCAAGAAAACTATCAGAAACTCCATTTAAGAAGTTGTTCTTGATACTTGCATGGTTTTGCATGTCCTTTAAAAAATGCCTAAATCAACTTCAAACATGTGCAATGTGGAGATCCTTTATCAAATATGTAGAGGGAAAGCCTTCCAAAGACAGAAATACCACTGGTGAAAGCTTGCTATGAAGTAGGTAGAGAGTATTAGATATAAACTACAAATATTTTTTGTACTCTAAACCAGAACATTATAATAACAGTCCAGCAACTGTGACTGAAGGAAAATCATGTTCATGGTTAGCAGTATGGGAGAGGCAGGATGGCACTTACCAGGGACACAGTTCAGTAGTCTTTACATTAAAGCAATGATGAGTGTACGCATGGTGCAGACTCCCAGGTGCCACACAGCCCTCTGAGACGTGCTCAGAATCAGGGAGCTCAGTCTTGCAGTTCAATGGAGGTTACAGAATCCTGTAGAATAAAAGCCACTTTTGTTTTCCAGTCCTATAGAGCTGAGAAGAGAGTGATGTACAGGCAACTGAGAATCTAGACCAAACCAACATAGGTGAAAAGAATGTAATTTGAGTCACTGGCCCAGAAAACGATTCACTTTTCCTGGGCAAACTCAATGTACGAGTCCTTCATTGCACTGTCTCCATGTAGTTGTCTCACATCCGCTCCATACCCATTATCTCATCTTATTAGAGCATGATCTAGAAAGTTAGCATGACTTGTTTCGCTGCAGGCTGACAACCATGTTGATTCACTAGTTTATTTTAAAATATGACTGATAGTTGTATGTCTGTGTTCAAATCAGTCATTGATTGCCTGGCTCTGTCAGACACATCATAAATGTTCCCTTAGTTTCCCCAGATTCTGACTTTGTTACTTTTCACAAATGGTGATTTCTTTTATCCATTCATTCATTTTGGGCAAATTATAGGTGTTTCTTCCTCTCTAGCATAAGATCATGTTAAAGTGGGCATTGTTAATGCCTTTGAGAAGCCCTTGATGAATTTTAGTTGCAATCAATGTATTCTCTTCTGTCAATAATTGCTCTCTTTCCACAACTTGTACTTTTAATTCCAGTTGTTCCCTATGGCTAATGAACATGGTGCTTTTCTGCCGGCCTTGTGATTTTATTGTTTTTCTTTGTTTAAAGCTTAGTCACATCATCCATCTCTTTTTATTCTTTCTGACAGCCTGTTTCTAAATGACAAATTCGCTGATATGATGTAAACTTCTTCCAACTATTCTTCCTTCTCCTGTCTTTGCACAGCATAAGTAAGGTCAGCAACAGGAATATATCTTCAGGGCTTGCAGCTTCCTGGCAAGTCATATTTTTCTAACTTTCAGACTAAGTACAAAAGCTAAATGCTTGTCAGTAACACTTTTTAACAGTCTGTGATCCTCTTCAACTGTTGCTGTGCAGCCACACATCTACTGATAACATTCACGGCACCTGGCAACAAAGGCAAATGGCTCCTCCATTCGAGCTGCTTTGGCGTCACCACATCACAGCTCCTTCCAGCTGCAGCGTTGCACCATCTGCTGTTTGCAAAGCATCTCCTTTTAGTGCTTATTTGTAGTTTCTGATGATCGGTTTTATCAGCATTTTATGGACAATGACAACTTTCATGTTCTGGGAGGTCTTGTCACGATTGCTTTCATGGTACCATTTGCTGTTCATTTTCACAGTTCTTGCAGCAATTCTTGTTGCCATAGCTATCCATATGCCACTCTTCTAACACATTTTACCTCTCCTTTGGGTCATTTGTGATGTGACTGTCACCTAGATTTTATTTCATATCGAGTCATGGCTGCTGTTCCTAAAGTGTAACCACAAAAATTTATTTGCACTCAGTACCACTCTGGCGCCTTGCATTTAAGTGCTTGATAATAACTTGCAAAACAAAGTACTTGCTGTAATTTTTGTGATTTGGTCATTGCCTCTGCTCCCAGACCGTTTCTGATTCTTAAATAACACAGGATTTGGGCCTCCACCAAAAGCAAAATCCTCCTCTGTATTGAAATACACAGAAGTATTTGATTTTTTAAAAACCAAGATGCTTATTAAAACCTTTCTGTGTAGATTACCCAGTCCCAGTTCTGTTATTTTAGTAGATTTAGGTTTTATTATGTAAACAATACAAAATTTGTTTCAAAATCTACAGGAGATATCACAGTCCATGACTTTATATTTTCAATTTAAGAAAATTGCAATTCATCAGTTCATCCTGAATTTAAGAGAAAAATCTGTAAAATTATTTGGTGTGCATAATAATTTTGTGTTAAAGCTAAATAATAACAGCACCCCCAATAGATTGCAGATAATGTGAATTTACAGAGAGATATGCAGTAATATTTTTTCAAATGATATTCCATATGGATTATGAATTTTGCTTTTCATATTTCAATAGGAATTAAAGTAACTGCCTTGCCAGAATAATATTGGGAAAAAAAAGCTAGAAAATAACAGCTGAATACACATTCAAGACAGCATGCTGTTTTGAGTTCTTTTATCTTATCTCAGAAAGTACATCTCAAAATATTTATGAGAGTGTCGCCAGCTCCTGCAATTATTTGTTACTGGTTTTGCAAGGGGCTGGAGCCAGTGATGCCAGAACTGATGCCTTCTCCCAGATGTCACTTTTTAGTGGGACTTCAGTCAGATGTCTCCCATGCTTGGGGAGGAGCAGCAACTGAAGTGCTGCAGGAGAGAGCCAGGGCAACAGGCAAGCAGAGGGTGCGGTAAGAGAGGCAGGGAAGGACACAGGGAGGGTGTCTCCCAAATCTTAATGGCCTGTGAGAGAGCTCCCAGCACATTTTCCTTTCCCTATGCCCCTCCTGTGTCCTCAAATGTAAACGAGGACTAGGGTCACCAGAGATGATTTCTCATCAGAAAAGGAAAATTGCACGAGAAATTGAGTGAACTGGTTTCCACAGAGGAATCCCTGTTCTGCTGGCTTCAACAACAACCTTGAAAAGCAGATGATGTGGGGAAGTAGCATGCTACATTTAAAAAACGTATCCATGAAAAAAAATGGATCACATAATGATTTATAAACTCAAGTGAGACAAGATGAAAGGAGCACCATTTTTTCTTAATGAAATACATTTCTTTGTTCTGAATCATTCAATGGCTTTTTCTTGTTTACTTTAACAAGGACCATACGCAAGTTAAGTATCAGTGTATTAATGACTTTGTGCTTGCACTAGCACCTTTGAAGATACACAGCCAACTGAGAATACTGGCTAGTCCTAGTCTGAGCCAATGGATTAGTGCATCTTTTTATGAATTTTAAAAGTCAGATCTTTCCAAATGAAGGATTCATAGCTTTTTTTAGCCCCAGGGAAGCAGCCAGCTGTGAACGGCTAACCTTTATTGTGGGATTTCTGTTGAAGTCTATTTAATATACAAACTTATTCACCATAACAACTACTAAAATCTGTGTGGCATGAAATAGGAAAAAAAAAAAAAAAAGCAGCAATATCCATCCCTGAAGGAGCACTAATTTAAGAAAATTCAATTCCATAAAGGAAAGATGTACAAAATGCCATAACTTAGAATGCAGACAATTTCAAAACTGGAAATATTGGAGCCGTTCCTCTTACATGGATATAAATAATAATAAATCTGCTAAAATCTGTGAAAGTAAAGTATAATGCCCAATTTTAGCTTAAATTCTGTTCTGTCTTTAGTGCAATCAATAAATCATAATGCTCTGTAATGTTAGATACACAGGTACAGGGGGACACACGTTCATAAGATATATTCAGAATATAGGAATGACTGAATTTCTTACAAGGTTTTATTACAGCATTTACATTTTTCTGTTATTTTGAAATGACAATGACATTAAACTAAGTTTTGACTATGTACTAAACCAGTAAAATGGAATAATGATGCTTACTTATCACACACTGTTTAAAGAGAGTGAAAATCTGGTAGAGAAAGGCTATATACATTACAGAAGACCTTGTTAGGTCTTAATCAATTATACCTGATGTTTTTGATGATGTTTTAAGATACAGTTTTGTGTTTCTCCTGACTTCATAAATGTTTAAAATATGTGGCTAAACATCATCTAGCATAACATTGACATAGCTTCATTAAATCTACAAATAGGAAGACTGGATTGCTTGTATGATTAAGCAGATCCTTAGACAAACTACTGGCTAGTGAGTCACCTACAAAATTGTTGCTGCCAAGCTACGAACTTCATGTGTATTTTGTCATTGCTTACTTGAGAAAAGCTCGAGGAACGGGGACTTCTTGAATGCCTAGAGTCTGCAAAAATCAAAGTGAATGGCTGATATATCATCTACAATGTTTCCTAACACAACTATTATCTTTGCAGGTTTTGGTACCAGCAAGTGCAATTTATAGCACAAAAGAGGAGAAAACTGGCCAATGTATGACACACGTTCTTGGCCAAGGGATGAAAAAATGTTTATCCTCATACACAACCAAAGAACTATTACACATTAGATTCCCTATGTTTTCTTAAAAAAAAGAGGCAAGCAAACCATTTTTTCCTCAAATTAAATGTCTCTTTTTGTGTATTACATGTATGATAAAAATTCTCCATTTCGCACTATGTATTTGGTTTGTTCTTCTTCTACGTCCTTTATTTCATGCAAGCATATTTTCTATTTTCATTCTCCTTTAAACTAGCTTCGGGTTTCCCTTCCCCCAGTCATATTTTTTTTTGCTGAACTAGCTTCTTTGTTTTCTTGTTAAAGCTTAGCTGTTCTGTCCATGGGACTTTGTTTCATACAATCACTCCCAAGCACTTTTTCTCTGCAGCTTTTCCTTCACCCTGCTTGTCTCTGTCTGAAGCCAGTCTTCTCTCTATCACTTCAAAAAATTTCCCTACCGCTCTAGGGGTTGTCTTCTCAATTCTCCTTGTATGAGTTCCTGTCTACCTTAGTCTAACCCATTTCAGCTCCTACTATATTTGGTTCCTTCTCTTGCAGGCACCTTCTTCATGAGTTACTGTTGGCTAGATTTCACAGCAGCTCTTTAGCCATTTCTTGATCCTTTTGTTCTAACTTTAATATATGCATGTTATGTTTGCCTATAGTACAATTTCAAGAAGTAGAATAGAGGAACTGAAGCTAGGAGATGAGGCTTGTAACAAGACTTAGGTCATACCTAACTTCATGTTACGAAGTGCTGAAGCTAAGAGGACTGGTCACCAAGTAATATCATGGAATAGACAAAAAAATTGACTCTAGGACAGCTTCTCTCTACACATACTGCCTCTAAGCAGAAGGGGGCCTGTTTCCCTCTGCTGCCCAGGCAATATGATTCAATGGTGGCCTGGAAGGATCCCATCTCATCATGACAGAATGTCTTAATATTTGATACCCAACCTTACATTTTGGAACTGGTGTCAACAAAGCTATCAACTATCTACTACAAACTGAGTGGAGACATTGATTCATTTGATATGAATCACTAAAATCTTTCAATCATTACTTACTGACCTGAAATACACTCTAAAAAAGACCAGGAGATATAGGTTCTGTATTTCACTCCCAGTTTTCTTAACCACTAAGTCCTAAAAACATGAAATACTATGATAGTCCTCATGAGAGTGTTTGTAGCTATGGACTGTCAGTTGACACTCTCCCCAGTCCCCAACAAAATTCATGTGCACGCTTCTGCAAAAAGAGTTTACTTTTTCATTTATCAGACAATATTTTACTTCCTGGATAGTTAGAATAATATGGCATGCAGAAGTTTTAAAGTGTAATTTGATTGTATAGAATCATAGAATCATGTAGGTTGGAAAAGACCTTTAAGATCACTGAATTCAACTGTAAACCTAACACTGCCAAGTCCACCACTAAATCATGTCCCTAAGTGCCATGTTTACACATCTGAATGCACATAGACAATACAGTTGAGCAGCAAAAAGATTTCCATCCACTGCCATGGACTTATGCATTAGAAATAGAAACAAATACTTTCTTAGAACTTTCAGAACCTTATTGCCATAGGACATTATTTTTAATTGGAGCCAATGGCTTTGAGTGGCATTTAAAGTGTCTAGGACATGTAGTAGAATACAGACATTTGCTTATGTACATAGTTTTCCCTTTAAGTCAGAGCAAATTCAATATGCTGTATTACCGTGGTCTGGAAAGCAGATACAGTTGAGAGGTTTCATGTGGTTTCTTCTTGTTACAGATCTAATAATGTCTGGTAGGTGACTCACTGCTCCATCTGCTCAGGCCATGAGTAACTGAGGCAATGCAAGGCACACTAAAAAAACAGGCATTCTTAATTAGTTAGGTCTTCACCAGTTAAAACCTGGAGTACCTCAAAAGGAAAATACAGTCCACAAAGCAATAAAGGTGAGATCAAAGCATGTTCATATTTCAAATGCATAGCTGCTACTTTGATAAATAATGTGTCATTAAAACTGAACAATATTTGTATTTGCATAATTCTATTTTTCCTGTGTAAAGGACAGCTGCCACACGATGACTGTGTTTGAAGACTGGCGATTATTTACTGTGTGCTGATAGGTCAATATTTCCTAAGTCCTTGTCATACGATAATTCAACTTCTAGAATAATTTATCCTCCATGAGAAGGCCAAAAGGAGATAATAGAGCTTCACTCTAAATTCTGCAGCCGTGAAGAAAAAACTGATAAAAGTCCCTTTCTCCTTTAAGAAAATAAAATTAAGCAAACCACAAATCTCTCAGTCTGTTAAATAAAGGCCCACAAGACCTTTACTTTTCTTAAGACCTTGTGTTCACCTACACCTGAATGTTACTCTGGTTCTGACAAGGTGCAAAGTTAAATACAGTAACTGTTCATAATCAAATCTGTGTGTGATGCTCCTGTACTTTTTAAACAAGGTCTTACTGTCTTGCTATGTTGAGATTCAATCAACTTTCAGAGAAAGTTAAATTAAACTAGAATGAGGCACAGTTATTCCCAAAAGTATTAAATTGGGAATTTTTCAGGAGCCATAATTCCAGAGAAACTATTGATATTCCTTTCATTGCAGTCAGGTGTCTCCCAAACATATGTTAGCATTTCAGTGTCCTTAAAACCTATTCACTTGAGCAAGACCTGACAAAACTATGATCATTAAATGATTCTGCTCTAATTGCTTTAAAATCTCTAATTCTTTCCTAAATCTTTCCTAAAGCTCCAGGATTTCAGATTGATCTTAAAAATTTTATATATGTTTAACTTATAACAATGGTCAGAAACTTAAATGCTGAGCTAACCCAGCAAAATAACTCTGTGGTTTTTTATACTTGTAGCTGTTCAGTCCTGACATTTAGAAGTTTCCATACTGTAAAACCTCCTGTGAGTAGAAAAATATTTTTACTACAATTCAGAGCATTGTAAATCCAAGCAATCTGATAAAACAAATGACCTGTAAAAAGAGTAGACAATTAATCCTGTTATCACATCTTGATCTGTCTGAATAGTGTCTCTCCCACGGAAATCTCATAACTCATACTGTACTAATAAAGCAATCAGTTTCACTCAAGAATTAAACTTAGTGCTGACATGCTAAGCAGTATTTTTCAAGTGTGTTGTATGAATATATAAATTCACTGTAGACCGTAAGCATTGTTTGTCACTTGTTCTTATCCCACTTTGTCAATTAGTTGCACTGACTTGCCCTTGGCTGCTGTCACACCTGGCCTTTCAAGGTGCTGTTAGCAGGGACTCATTGGCACAACACAGTCTCCTGCAGGATGCCAACTATGATTCTGCACTGACCACCCGTCACCGAACTGGCCAGCTTCCCCGTGAGCCTCATATCAAAATATCATCATGGGTCACAAATGGGCACTTTGGTGTAGGTGTCCTGCATACCTGGGGAGTCAGGGAAAGGAGCACTGCAGGGAGTAAGGGAAATACGTGCTGCAGGTGACAGGACCAGCCCAGCAGCAGGGACATCCCTTGGCAGTATCAGCCCCAGCAGCCCGACTCCAGACGCACGGCACAGCCTCTGTGAGGAAATCCACATCAACAGTCGAGACACAAATGGCTTAAAATGGCAGAAACTGCACACTTCACTGGTGTTAATTCCTTTTCTCAACTCTGCTCTCCCTCTCTGATGCTTTCCTTTCCCCTTCAGCAGGGAGTTTAGGCTTTCAGTTTCTGGAATCTTTGCCTGCTGGTGCTAGACTTTGTCTTTGTTGTACAGTTGTTTGATGTTGTTTATACTTACATACTTCGGAAGGCTGCCTTTTCTTTCATATTGTAGGTTGCACATTAGCCAGACATCTTGCTATTCTTTTTTTCTGCAGCAACCTAATTGATTGATTGTTCAGAGTACAATAGCTGGAGAGGGAAAAGAACTTATTAATTAATTGGTAAATGAACGTGCAAAATAACAGATGTTTGAAACACAGAAAACATAATATAATATACTGCCTTTAAATGAAAAAACAATGTGTGGGAAAAAACAAATCAAACATGCACAACTCCCTACCCTGCTGCTTTGAGGAATATGGTCTTTTGTCTCAAAACTCATCCAACCAGAAGGTGGTTTCTATTCTCCAGAATCACTGATTCAGATGATGTCTGCCTTTGACAAGAGTGCATTCACCATGACGGGGGCCCATTTTTGCCTTATATCCACCTCATGGGTCTTATATTGAGGCTGTCCTAAGTCTTTTAATTATTTTAATGTAGTATCTCTGGGATATGCTTTTCCAAACTATGTTGCCAGCTCAAATTATTCCAGTTTATTATGTCCCTTCTAAATTAATGCAAAGAATAAACTATATCTTGACAAAAAGATCTTTTTGTATAATACATGTGTTCAGGAAGAGATGTTATTTAGCTGTGTTAGTTTGTCTTAGAAAAGTACCAGCTCTCTGGGCTGCACGTTAGCTATGAAAATTTGTTACAGTCTAAAACATATTCTCTGATGTCTTTTACTAAACATAATAAACAAGACTTTGCACCAGTGCAACATAAGAACATACAATATAGGACATAGTGAACATACAACATAGGACATAGTTAATCCTATGTCCTCAGAAGCATGCTTTTAAACAGAAGCAGTGTTTCCAATACAGACATGGCTTTCTTCCTGCTGTAAAAATGAAGTAGAGATAACCTGATTACAGGCTTCTGTTACATTAAATACAGATGAGTTTTTATCTTTTGGTTTGGGTTGGTTTTTTTTTTGTGGTTTTCACTGTTGCTTTAATCACACAAGATAAAAAAGGTAGAACAAATGACCAGAAGAGGTGATCAACACTACAAGCTCCTTCTGATCTTCAGTAATTCTGTTTAACGACAGAGTATAAATCCCACTGAAAGTTATGGGAATTTTTCCACTAACCTCAGTGGGAGATAATCTAGGTTTAACATATTGAGTATAATCGATTACAGTACAGAAGGTCCTGATCTAGTTGTATGTCAATATAATTATAGAAGCGTAGCTATTTTCTGTACTATCATGCACATAGCTATAAAAGTGTAATTTTCTACATAGGCATTCAGACTATGCTGAAAGAAAAATAAACAAATAACAGCTCTCATGTTAGCTGCATGCTTTGCTATGACTTAACTATAAATCAAAAAAAGCACCCAGGTACTAGGAGTACAGACCTGGGGGTTTATAGCAATGCAAACATATTAGAATAAATGTACACCCTCAAAATTTTCCCTGTAGATACGTCCTTTTGCACAGGCACTCAGGAGTGAGCCAAGAAGGAAGATAAAGATTAATCATTACAAATTGTAAGTTTTAGGTGCACTATGACAATTTTCCCCTCTTAGTTTGCAATGTCCTTATACTGAGCCGATCAAATGATACTGAGGGGAAAAGCACGTAGCTCCAAGTGCTGGAAAGAACCTAATCATGCTGGGAATCACCTCAGGCTGCTAGCATAGCACTGTGCCCTAATGTATATACCTGCCCTCCAGTAAGGCTAATGAGCTCAGGTACAACACAGGGTCACTGTGAACTAGACCTGGTTCGTGTCTTGACATCTCAACGCACGAGCAAGGCAGACCACCCTCGTGCCCACAGCAGTCCTTGCAGACACAGTTATGGGCGCAGGGGACTTCAGCAGCCCCAGGGCCAAGTGCAAATCTAAACAGGTGCTCTAAGGTGCTGCAGGTTGAGCTTAGAAGACATCACTTGGCTCACCTGGCTATAATCATAGTCAGTCTAAAGCCTTGTGTGCACAAGGAAATTATTTCAAAGCAAACCAAGGTGACAGCAGAAAACCAGAAGAGCTATTTTGCACTGACTTCAGGTGCAGATCTTCCATTCTGGGAAGTGCACCCTCATCCCCTCACCACTCAGCTCAACCCCCACCCGAGGAAAGCTCATTCAAAGGAGCTAGGAAAACTGAGTTCACATCTGTGAAAACAGTCAGAGTAACTGTGATTGCATTGTAAGCTTATTACATGGCATTTGTCCATATTGAAAGATGAATGTAGTCTTAATTCACTGCAACAATACTGAATAAAACATATGCTGCAGCATCTTGTTAATTGGTCAAACAATGCATGACTTTATACCCTCTTAGACCTGTCAATGTGAGGGTTTTTTTTAAAAACCACATTCATCAAAGGCAGCATGGGAGGGTCTTGCTTGCAAGCCAGGGTTTAGGACTGTGGCCCTCATCTCACGGTAACAAAGGAAGACTTAGGTCTTTAGACCCACCTCTTCTAAAGTATTTAGGCAATTAACACTAACATATGTTTAGATTGTAAAACTGATTTGAGGCCCAAATCTACAAAAATATTACAAAGAAGTATCTAGCTTCTATTCTATTTCTTTGGGAGTCTGATGACTAAATACTTTTGGGAGTTTAGGTCTCAGGTCTTTTTTAAAAAAAAAATGTTTCCATTGTGTCTTATCTAATCTTCCGTTACTCCTCAAAGCTAAGAAAACTAAACTTCTAAATGTTACTTGTGTCACCTATACATTGTCAATATTATTAAGCTGACCTGAGGCAGCGGATGAACTGGAATTCTGTGATTCTGTGATAATTCCTAACATTCTTTATTACTTAAATTGTGTAGTCCAAGAGATTTACATTTTAAAAAATCAAACTATTGTACCACTAAACTAATATTTATGGTGTTTCCGGAATGAAACCTTCTGTGGCACTGAACAGAAGTATGACGTGCTGTGGCTGGGAGACTGAGTGACACAGGGCCTTCCCATCTCCACTGCTCTTTGCTGCATTTCTGCTAGCATTCAGAGCTGACTGAAGCTGCCTTAGGCTGCCAATAGCACTGGATTTTATATTGGTGATTACTGTAAAAAAGCATTTGCAGGAAATTTTCAGGACTTAAGTAGTTTCTGCAAAAATTCTTTACTCACTATTACCTCTCACCCAGGATCCAAAATAAAATGAGATGCATAGGCTGGTTCCCTCTTGGCACAATGTTGCCCCCGGAGCAGTGAGCCGACTGCAGCAAAAACAGCCCGTGAAATTCCTGGGGGAGAGGAAAAATAATGTGGAAACTGGGGACGATGCACACAGGTACAAAACGATGATGATGTTGCCTGAAATTTTTTAGAAAAAAGTTTGAAAGCAATCAGTGAGTGTAGGATGCTGGCCTGCCAGATGCAGGACATGTCTCCTCTGAGAGACCTCGGAGCTGAAAACATCTTTTGAAGGCTGAAGACTGGAAAGCACAATACCTAAGGGAGATGTCAGGCACCTCCCACCACCCTCTTCCCATTAAACCTGTTCAAAAAAATTAACGGAAGGGTCCGAATGGGAAGCTCCTAAAGCTCCTTCCCCTCAGTATCTCTCCCCCCGTTTCCCCCAGCCTCTCTCCCCACTGCCCCCCCGCCCTGAGGCGAGCCTTTCTTGTCCTGCCTTGCCTCTCTCAAGCTGGGGGCTGCGGGGCCCGGGCCGGCGCTGTGGGGCCGGCGGGGGGCTGCGGGGGCCGGGCCAACCCAAGTGGGCCGGCGGGAAGCTGCGGGGGCCGGGCCGGCGCT
>JAOXJM010000041.1:57189677-57203891 GCA_026413425.1 Tringa solitaria | reverse complement strand
GGGCGGCGGCGGCGGGAACGGCAGCAGCAGGATGCAGCGGGGAGCAGGACGGCGGCGGCGATGGCTGCTGCTGGCGGCCCTGCTGGGGCGTCTGTGGGGGGGCGCCGCGGCGGGGGGCGGTGGCGGCGGCGGCCGGCGGCGGGCGGCCAGCCTGGGGGAGATGCTGCGGGAGGTGGAGGCGCTCATGGAGGACACGCAGCACAAGCTGCGCAACGCGGTGCAGGAGGTGAGGGGGCGGCGGGAGTGGGGGGGGGGACGGGACACACGACCCGGCGGGGCGGGAGGCCCCTTCTCCCCTCACAGTCCCTGGGCCGCACCTGCGGGCAGCGCCGCCGTCCGTTCCTGTCAGCCGCCGCCTCTCCGTGTCCCCTCGGAGGGGCCGAGCCGATGCGTGCGACGAAGAAATCCGGCGTCTGGCCCTGCCTGCCCCCCCCGCCCGTGAGGAGCCGCTGCCCCGGGCAGGGGAGAGCGGGAAAATCTCTTCAGCTCGGTGTGCCCCGCCCGCCCTCCTCAGGCGGGACGGTGCGGGGGGTCCCGGCGCTGCTCTCTCCTATGCCTCGGGCGCTATTCCTGCTCGCCGTCGGGCTTCTCCCATCGCCCTGGGCCACCTCGGCGACCTGCGCGTCCCCGCGGCTCAGGGTTCGCCGTCTGTCTCTGTCTGTCTGTCTCTCTGTGTGGCAGCGCCAGGGGCCGCCTTGGGAAGCCACCCTCTTGCAGCAGTGCAGGCAGGTAGTGAGGTAAAAATGCAAATGGTCCGTGGAACCCTCGAGTGAGAAAATAACAGTGCGTGGCGAGGGGAGGAGTGAAGAGAAGCGTTGTTTTAGTGTCTTAGTACTGCAGGATCTAAGACACAAGAGGTTACCCCGAACCAGGATTCACAGGTGTAAGACAGGCCTGAAAACCCTGTGGAGAAGCAGCTCGCTGTTGGTGTAATTCCATGGCTAGATCCCAGATTCCTTGCCCAGAATCGCACAGCACCTGTTTCAAAGCCACAAACTGAGCCCGGACGCTGAGTCCTTGTCTCCTGTCGCTGTCAAGGACCTTATTCCTCCATTCCCCTTACTTCTGCGCTTTTTCACCCTTCATTTTAAGAATCTTCCTTCCACATTCTCTTTTCCTCTTATTCAAAAACACAGAGTCCGATAAAACCTTTTACTGACAACCCACTGGGGAAATGGACCTTTGTTTACTTTAATTAGTTTCTGAACTTTTACTGTCATCTGGACAATTGGTGAAACCTACCTCCTTCATCTACTTCATTTCGATGGCAAACCCACTGAGACAAGCCATTTTTTTGAAATATTCTTTACAATGCTGAAAATCTACTTAGTTATAAATAAGGATGTGATCAAAATTTCTCCCTGTTTTACTCTTCCTGTAATTATCTCTGGATCGAGGAATGGTCTGTATCCAGCACAAAATGTGGATTGTCTGAGCTGTGTCTTAGCAGATACACCTAGCTTTACACTAAAAAGGTTTACAGCTGTCATTTAAAATAAAAAGATGCACCGGAAAAAGAAATTTTGTCTTGGGGAAAAAAATCTGTTGTTCAGCCTGGATGAACTGGTGGCCTCCTAGCTCTGTTACAGCAGTTGCAAATAACGAAGTGACACAACTGATGCAGAGTTTGTGTTGTTTACAAGACTCGTGCCCTTTTGCTGAGCATACTCTGCTGATTCAGGGAATGCTCCTTCTCTGTGTTGAGTCTTCATCTGGCAAACAAAGAACTGAAGCAGAGAATGGAATTCTGGGTGTGTTGCACCCTAGATCTATAGGACTGCTTCTGTTAAGGTCAAGGGGCTTTGGCTACCTCTGTGTCCTGCCAGAATATTTTCTCTTTGTCAGATGGGGAAGCCTGTCTTAAGTGGGTAGTGGTTTTCTGGGGAAAATAGAAAGCTGGGCTCTTGACCCGCCTGTGCAGATACCATATCGTCACTAGTCTTCACGCCCTTTTTCCTCTCAGAGACTGACTTTGGCTTAAACAGTCCAGAGCTCAAGGGTTCAGCTCGCTACTCCTTTTCTAGTCCATTAAAAGTTCTGCAGCAGTCACTGTCTGGAACGGCTGGGTGAGTGTTCCCATACAGGGGGATCTGTACTAACAGCATCTCATGATGAAACCGGGTGTTACTGAGGGCTGCACAAGAAGTGTTACTTGTTCTCTTTTGTGTAATTTTTGCTAATTTTCAGTTGGTTTATTTAAATTTTGCAGATGGAAGCTGAAGAGGAAGGGGCAAAAAAGCTGTCAGAAGTAAACTTTGAAAATTTACCTCCCAACTACCATAATGAGTCCAACACAGAAACCAGAATTGGTAACAAAACTGTTCAGACTCATCAAGAAATTGACAAGGTATGAGCAAACATGTATAGCAAGCTGCTCCTTCTTACACAACCTTTTCTTCAAAAATAAAAAACATTTTGCATGTTTTGGGGAGAAATAAGATAATTTTGAGCATAAACTTTCCCGACGATAATTACTTTGGGGTTTTATTGTATCTTATTTGCTTGTCTAATCACTGTGTAGGGGCACATGTCATAAAAGGTTAATGTGAAATAATAATTTATTTTGAAAAAAGTGCTTCCTAGAAATAGAACACAGGTACAGCTTTTGCATGCGTCATAAAGGAATGACCATCTCCTGTTCAGTTAGCTTCATTACAGTGACATTTTAAACAGATACAGAGGTAGCCTTGTCATCTACTTTTCCCCCTCAGATTAAGATTTTATACGAATGACAGCAAATGGGGAAAAAAAAAGGAGGTGGTTGTGGGTTAATTATTGCAGAAGGTAGGACTGAGACTAACAAAGGACTAATAAAAAATGTAGTTTGATATTTTGTTCTTTTGTTGTATCAGGTTACAGACAACAAAACTGGATCAACAGTTTTTTCTGAGACAGTTATTACATCTATAAAAGATGGAGAAAACAAAAGAAATCATGTAAGTGAACACATTTTTTCCTTTTGAATATTAAACAAGTATTTTGGGCTCATGACTCAGAAAAATGTGATATACTTCACCTAGTGAAATTTCTGAATGCTTTAAAACACACAAATCCATTAGGGGTAAGCAGTCAAAAATGTTTGGTTTTTAATTAAGATGCTTCTATTAATATATACTATATTAATATTATTAATACAATAAATACTATTCATTATATCAATTGTAATACTGTATTTCAAATTATATTATGAATTGAAAGCAGAATTTCAGTGTTGTAATTAACTAAGGTGCTTGATCTGAATATTCAATTTGTGTGTCAAATACAAATATTGTACTGAAATAGCAAAGATAGTTACACATCCTTTTCCATTGAGTGTGAATAAACCCTTGGTATAACAGTGCTTAATGTATGTCCTCTCTGTGCTTTTGGATTTCATAAAAAAAATTGCTTTACAGACTTCTAACAGGCTTCTAACACTAGAAAATAACCCCCAAATTGTCTATCATGAGGATTCTGTGGAACAATATATGGCTCTGTTTGCTTTTCAGCCTAACCCAGTGATGGACAACTGGTTGTGAAATGTCACTTTGGGGAGGGGGAGAGAGGCAGGGCAATAGATCCACCCCCTCTCAGAAAATACGGTTGTACAGGGATTCACAAAAGTGTTTAAAAGTTCAAGAATATTCTTTACCTGAGTCTTGCAAACACAGGTACCTTTGCTAAACATCAGTAGTCCCATGAGAAATTCAGCATGTACCACTACTTAGAACAACTGTTGGGTTTTCTTCGGTTACAGTCTTACCAAAATGGACTTTTTGATGCTTTTTCTAAGACAGGACTTGCCAGTGTTTCCTCTGCTGACTAATAGTTTGTGGTTTAATTTAGTTTAACATGCCTTGACTTTTTTTTAGAGTAACTTTCTTGCAGTTCTCTCACAGAAGAAGCTCTTTAACTATTTTATAAAAATTAAAAAAAAAAACATAAATCATGGACGTCACTCCTATTTTTAATGGACATAAAATGTGAAATTAGTGCATCTTTTTTGCTATAAAACTCTTAAGTTTTCTGTCTTTCAGCTCATATTTTTATAGCGCTATTAAAGTTTGAGAATGGCAACTACCAAAATAAAGTTGCTTGTGTATGCTATACAAATCTTTTTTCTTTACTGTTTTGCAAAGCATATAAAGTGGTAAGTCAAGGTACAAAATAAATTGCAACTGTTCTAACCTACAGACTGGTTTTATACAAAGTGTTAATATATTCCAGAATGCTTTTTAATAACGTGATGCGTGTAATGAAGGCAATCCAAATGTTTTTTTCAAGCAAATATGATCTTGATCTTCAAACCCAGTGTACAAAGGCAAACCTTTCAACCTTCTTAGCACGGGACACAACACTGGTGTTTTTTCATAATGTATTTGGCTTGCTTGTGGTGCCTAATCATTCTTCACAGCTGTAAAAAATATTTCTAGGTTAGCTTTCTTCAGTGATCATATAAAGTTCCTTGTAAGCTTCATATATCAAGTGACACTATCTGCATTTTCCTTATAGGAAGCTTGCCTTACTTACCAAGAAAATGCTGTGTCCAGAACCAATACCATTATTAGTCTTCCAGCTGAAGAATTTGAGGGCTGAATACAAATTTTTGTCAAACTTCATGGTGGCAGTATTTATTCAGTTATGAAGTAAGCATAATCAGAACTGATCACATTAACTCCTAATCATTTAAATCCTGGGGCGCTTTCTTCATCAACATCCTTACTGTGGCAGCTGCTGAAACAAAACTATATTTGTTAATGTTTATTTCTCCTCTCACACTCATTTTGAACTTTCAGCATGCCCATGGTACAAACACCTTATTTAGAGATTGCCAAGTTAGAGAAAAAGCTAAATGGGAAAAGCAACCAACAGATTTATTTGGTTGTTATTTAAGGAGGGCGGGCAAAAGCACGCATATATTAATTTGACTTTAAAAAGCCTAACAGAAGGAAATCTGAAAATACTTGAAAACTTTAAATGTTAAGGAGGAATATGAATTTCTCAGGGTACTACAAAGGTGAAGAATTGTTGTAGGAGTAATGGCATGAGATTGAGAATTGGAAAATTTAAATTGCAGGAAGAAAAACGTGCTGCCAAGGGGAAGCGTACTAAGTGGAAGAAAAATTTGCTCCCAGTTGAAAAGCAGTATTGCTTAGATCTGTAAACTTAAAAGTATTTGGAAAATGAGTTGCAGAAAAGTGTTGCCTGGCCTCTTAGGTCATTTTTATATACATAAATTTTCATAGTTAAAATGTCATGTGACATTGTGGAACGTTCCAGCCACTTTCCAGGCTGTGGCCTTCACTGGATGATGGAAGGGTAATTCTGCTGCTTATTTTAAATGTTAGCAACAAAGTAATACATGTATTACTTTGTCTTGTATTTTCCAGGCAGTTAAAAATGGAAACCTTTTGAAATCTTTGTGGAGATTATATCAGTGAGCCGCTAAATACAGTTAGTATATGCTGTTCTGTAATATACATCCTTAATACCCATTAGTGATTCATCCTGCTGTGTAACATAGTGCAACAAGGGGTTTGTAGCTATAAGTATTGACAGTTATTTGAAAAGGGCAATACTGACATTTTGTTCTGGGGATGGAGGATTTGGCAGCAGAGGCTGTAGGCAGCCAGCCGTTGGGAACGGGACCTCTGTTCTGGTGGCTACTCCCATAGCCTTCAGATTGGTGCCTCTTTAGGAGAGCATTTTTGGTTTTATTTTCAGTTTGCCAAGTAGAAGAAACAGGCAGTAGTTATCACACAAGCTTAACTTCTATGCTTGTAGAGAAAGTGAATACGGAAAGTGTTAAAGATTCCCACAGCTCCTGCTCTTCAGGTACAAAATTGGGGAGTAAATACAAGAATTCATCAAACATCTCAGCAAACTACCTGCTCTGAAATGTGAACTATGTAACTGGAACCCTACAAGCCTCAGATTGAATTCAGCTCAGAGAATAAATACAAAGCCACTGAAATCACTGAAAGTTTTTGAGCTTTGAGACATGACACAAAAGCCTCACAGGTGGGCAAAGATGCGTCTTGCGATGGGTCTGTGTTGTAATAGTAAATCCACATACTGGCTGGAATGAAATTTGGCAATGGAGAAGCAGCTTCATGGAAAATAGGTTGTGTCTGATTTTAAATCCCAGTGCTTATGCCACTCCTATGTCCTCCTGCAAAAAGGTATAAATACACACACATATATAGTGCATATAAATGCACATAAGTATATACACCTACATATAGTGCTGATATATTATTTCAGAAACATAAGGCTTAATCTTCCACACGCACACGCTTTTCCCTCTCAGACAATATTTCTTCTTGGCTTTGCATCACAAAAGTATCCTCTTTAGACTCACTTGATGGTATTTTGGTGGCCAGAAGACTATTAGTATTTTAAGTCTCCAGAAGAGGAACTGGGCTGCTTGCCATTTCTGGCGATGCAATCCAGCTCTTCAGAGGTGCTGCGTTATTTGGAGGCACCATTTACATTCCCAGACTAACATTCACTTTCTCAGATGTCGGTGAGGACTGACAGTCACCAGCGTAGATGTGAGGCTTTGATCTAACAGTCTTGTATCTTTAAAGAGGCCAAATACAGGCAAGAGGTAGCTGGATGTGCACATTTTTATGTCTGTGTAGGGTTTTACATCCACTTGGTCCTGGGTTTAAGGCCCAAATATTCTATAATTTACTTCTCTGGGGAACATTAGTTAGCTTGAAAATTAATAGAGTAATTTCAGTAGTAAGCTCAAGTGTAGAACAGAGATGTAGTAACAGCACTCTTTATTACCATATGAAAATCAATACATTTTCTGGCTTGTTGACTAGTCCTATTTCAGTTGTGATACATTAGCCTAATGAATGAAAAGTGTGAAAAATAAAAGGAAATAAAATTGGTACTGGTAAGGTTTCCTGCACAAAGATTAGATGCATTTCTTCTCAGTTGCATTCAGAGTAGCCTTTTATGTAAGCTCTCTCTTCTAGTTCAAAGCTGTTTTACTTAAGATTGATAAATAAAAATACCAACAGCTTCTTTTTAGCAAGGTTTTGGAGCTTTTTTCCAAACTTTCATAGAAATACATCTGGTTGCTTTTGATTCTCTTTCAAAAAAGAGATTTTTAAAGATGCTAGTGTCTAGGGAGGGTGTACCAGGGAACTGGAAGAGGATCATGCATTTCTCATTTGTCTTTGGCACTATTTTGTCTGTCCTTATGGTAGAGACTCTTGAGGGCATGACTGCACCTTCTTGTTAGTTACACAGTACAGGTCAAAGTTTCTTTGTGGGGGAGTAAGGAGAGGTGCCTTCAGTGTGATTCTGTGCAAGGTACTTGCTCTCTGTGAAGGTGTGTGTGTGTGCCTGTATGCACACATCTGTTTGGCTCCCACCTTCTGTAAATACAGCAGCTGGTTAGGCAGTAATTTCAAACACTCTCAGGTCCTTAGGAGAGAGGCCCCATGATACCAGGCCTTTATTTCCATGGTTAGGGGCTGCTGTTTGCATCCCTGTGGCTCTGGGCAGGGAGAACTGTATCACTGTGAAACTGCTTTTACAAGCTGATTTGGCAGGTTCTGGAAGTGGCTGTCAGTCAGGTCACTGGTTTATTTGTAGAGATAGAATGGATAGCATCCCCATTATAACGGCTTTATTTAAAGCATTTTTCAGCCTTTATCTTTAGTCTCATAGTAAAAAGAAAGAAAATAGTAAAAGAGCTAAACATTAGCCTCTGGGGTTCTATTTCCCCCTTTTCTAGAGAAAAATCTGCTTTAAATGGCTAAGCTGTAACCCTTCATAACCAAGCTTCCACTTGTCTGCAGATATCCAGAACTGCTAAAGTAACTGCTTGATTCCTATTTGAGCAACTTTTATATGATTTCCCCATGAATGTTCTCAACCACATACACAGGAGTTGCTCTCTTTGCTCTTTCATACTGCTCCAGGGAGAGGAGTTCCTGCCAGTGCTGAAGAGAAAAGGAGCCTTAAAAACTTAGAAAGAAGCATTAACGGAATGGAAATTGCAATTTTTCCATCAGCAACACTGCAGGAGAGCAGCTGATGGCAGAAATTTGAACATGCTGCATCTTAGTGTTGACTTCTCCCTTTAGCATGCTAGTGTCTCAGGGAAGACATTTGTTTTGGGCACCCCAGTCCTACATTTGGTTCCAATTTTTTTGTTACATTTTTCACAGAATTGGTGACTTGCACTCAACAACCTTAAACTATCAATAGATGTGCTAAGTGCATTCCTGGGTTGAAATCCTGGTCTCTGTCTAGCCAAAATCCCGTCATATCTAAATCTGGTACGTTTTGTATACTACATAATTTAATTCATTAGCACTCTTAGTTTGCTTTTCTGTGAATTGTCCAGCCTGCTCTGTTGATGTAACTTATTACATGAATCATGTCTTGACTAGTACAGTTCTTCTCAAAACACCCCACCCCTTAGGTAGTTCTTAGTGCAGGAGTAGATAAGGCGAACTGTACTTCCTAGCTAATGCTCCAGGAGAGACATAAGAGATTGGAATGAACTGCGTCACAGTTTCTCAAGTTTATATACTACACAGTAACTTGAATAGATTATTACAGTTACAATATAGGCAAAAGCTTTTGGAAAAAAATAATAATGCATGAATAGATTACAATAGCAGTCAGGTAAAAAAGTGAACCATAGTTTCACTAGCCCTTTGTAAGCTGAATACCTGCATGTTATTGCACTCTCTTTTGCAAATTCAATTAATACTTGTTAAGTAGTACATCTCAAGTGTTTGCAAGCCATGGCTTATGTTTTAGAACAAAACACATCTTGTAGGTTAGGTGCCCAATCCACCTAAATTCTTGCAGGAAAACTAATAGGAGCTTTTTTTTTAAAATTTTTTTTATCTTATCATGCATGAAAAACTATTGCTTTCAATTAGCAAATCTACCCTCAGTTCTTTCAGTCTCTTGCACAACCTCCCCGAGGCAGTGTGCTGTGTGTTTGGCCCTTTGGATGTTTTAAGTTTGCTAACCTGTCTGATGGTAGGTATATGCTCATAGCCTACGCTACGCTGCTGGAGAAGATACGGAGTAGCCATACAAAATGGAGCTAGGCCTTGAGCTTTTTGAGCCCCGTTAGCGAAAGAATATTCTGATAGTGATCCTGAGAAGCCTGAATACCTGTGTCTTCTTTTGAAAGAAGCAAATCATGCCCTAGCTTATTTTAGAGAGCCAGGGCTCTTCAGTCTGACTGGGTTCAGACATTCTGAACATTTTACTGAAACCCCCTTTTTCTTTTCCTTTTTCAGTTTCAGTCTTGGCAGTGTAGAATATGAAACTGAGGGGAAGGTACAAATAGCTTGTGAGGACAAGTAGCTTGTGTTTGTTAGAATAGAAAATGAGGTGGATAAGGGTGCCAAGGGAAAGAGGATGTAGCCAAAGATGAGAAAAACTTTGCAAGTAATATTTCGAATTGCTCTTATTAATCTGGAATACTTCTAGGTTATGAATCTTGTTGTAGAGAAAGAGGCATCCCTTTCTTGTATGAAAGGTGTGATGGAGTGTTCGCATACCCTTGAGTATTCATATCTAACTCCATAAGCAGCAAATGCTTCTTAGTGATTCAAAAGCTGTTAAGAGATTTAATTTCGCTCATGGATGATAGGATGGCCTTTTTGTCAGACAGTGTGCCTCTTAAGACCAAAGCTTTTAGTCGTCATCTGATGTGCACTGGACTATAGCCAAAAAAATCTGAATGTTAGTCTCAATGAATGGAAAGACCTGACATGAAGAGTTTGAAGAACATGTGTTGCCTCTGATCCTACATGAATAGACTCCTTCAAGAAAGAAGGTGGGAAATGTTTGTAATTGCCAGCTGAGGTGTGTGTCATACAGCTCAGTGTCCACATCTTTATTTACTGAACTTAGTCCATTCTGAGTCAGCTTGTTTTCTCAGAGAGAATGCTGTGTAGAAAGTTACAGATCCAGAATGGATAGTGCGTACGAACATAAGATGGATTTGTAATACTATAGTGCTGCAGTGGCCATGATGTGGAGAAAAGTGAGACTGCAATTTCCATGGACTCAGATACCATGCTTGGTGACTTTGAACAAAGAAGGAGGTGTAAACAGCTGCTAGACCTTATCAGGGCAAAGAGACGGAAGGTGCCTTTTGCTGAGAGGGGAGGCAAACCAGGCAGGTGTTTGGGCTGAAAACACAGCAACCAAAGGTCAGAGAACACAGATCATTATTACATTTTTTTTGTCTTAAATGGTGGCTTGGATTTACAGGCAAAGAACTGACGCAACAGCGAAGGGGTTACTCCTAATTAAAGGTATGAAATCCTGCTCTGATTTCTGTCAGTGGGAGTCTGAAGTAATTTAGATAACTTTAGTAAATTTACTTTGCTACTAATGAAAAAAAATTTAAGAGTGACTAGGATTTCTTTCATAATTCCTATTGGTCTAGCTTAGTCTAAGGTTGTTTTTTTTCTCTCAAGTTAGGCAAACAAAACTATGTAGTACTAATTGATATTCCGAAAGTAACATTCTTCATGAGTAATTCAGGTCTATGCCAATGTTTAGAATGATTTTAAAATTTACCAGATCTTTCTGTGCTATAATGTATTTCTATTCCAGTTAAACTCCAAAGAAAAAGAATATTTTCATGCAAAACGAAGCTGGCTGAAGAACTGCCTCACCAGTTTTGTCTATCTGGACTGTTACTCTTTAACTAAGTATTGAAGAGACAAAGATTTTCTTGGAATAAATTTCTCCTCACCAAAAATAAGCTATTACTGTAACACAATCACTGTGCCTAGAATTGATTCAATGTTCTAGGTGACTGTGTTAGTAAAATCACGACCGTAAACCGGTACGTTTTTCTCCGGAAGGCTACAAAACAGACTTTGTCTCAGAGAATCAGTGCCCACCCACTGCTTCATCAATGTCCATCTGAGAGCCAAGCACCACTTCTAAAGCTTACAGCATTCTTGTTAGTTGTGGAAATAAATTCTGAAGTTTTTCATGTGTGGGGAGGTATGTGCCATGTTCAGTTACCTGCTTCTTCCTTGTTTGCATATGAGTTGG
Source organism: Tringa solitaria (assembly GCA_026413425.1). Classification (NCBI taxonomy): domain Eukaryota; kingdom Metazoa; phylum Chordata; class Aves; order Charadriiformes; family Scolopacidae; genus Tringa; species Tringa solitaria. Next base: position 57,192,845 of record JAOXJM010000041.1, on the reverse strand, counting down.
TTCAACTCTTCAGCAAACAAGGCGTGGTGAGGGAGTAATGTAAATCAAAGAGCAGCTGTTTACCTTTTCCCGGGTTTTAGTTCAGTGTTCTCACAGATAACATGCTGAATTTAGGGAACCAAGGCTGTCCAAATGTCTTTTACAGATCATGTCCAAGTTGAAGGGAGATAATAGAACAAAGCATGAATGCCTTTACTTTCTGCTTCTACTAGATCTACCTATTTATCCTAAGAGAAATTAAATGCTTTTTTATCTTCTCTGTAAGGTGAATGTTTTTTATCTTCTCACAGTCAGGAGAGTGAATTTTGTATATGGGCTGGTGATAATTCTGTGATCTACTGATGTCTGTTAAGTGGATGATAGTATGAACTGTCTTTAGACAGCAGGGTGTGTTTCCTGTGGTCAGAACCCTGTAGCAAAATTAATCACATTATGGGAAAAGCTTTAAGGCAAAAGAGACATTCTTTCCACTGGTTTTGGTTACATGGTTTAATTCAGTGGCTCCAGCAGCTACTTATTTGAGGGTTTAGCAGAAACGATGTTATTTAATGAAGCAGTGAGCTTTAGCTATGGTACTGAACGCCAAGCATAAATGTTTTACCTTTTTATTTTTTATTTACATCTTTGACAATCTTAGAATGGTAGAGGTACAAAGGATACAGATGAATGGAGTAAATCTGCAGCTGGTTTACATTTGTAGTGTTGTATGTAAGGTGGCAGGATGGTACCAATTCACCATGACTGGGAGATTGGCCCGGTAACACGTAGTTCCATATATGATGAGCCTAAGTCTTCTCTAATTTTTTTCCTGGAGGTGTAGATTCATCAAAATCAGTAGAATGACACTGGTTTTACACCAGGGAGTAGGCAGAGATCTGTGATTGCTTGGCCTTCTGTGCAGTTGTTTATGGTCAGAAAGACGTGTGAGATGCTACTAATTCAGTTCAACGGTGTTTTGTATTACTATTTACCAAGGTAAACCATGGAAGCTGAAGGAAAGTGATGGATTCAACTCTGTTTCTGTTTAGTTCTGTTTTATCAAATATTTGGCCAATGTGGTAAAAAAAAAAAAGCACTGCAGAACGGTGGCTTCAAATGTATTCCCTTGAGAAATGCATTTCTATGTCAGCTGAGTAAGTCTCACTTTGTCCCTCCTCCCATCTAATTCAAAACCAGCATTTTGCCATCTTTTTTTGGTGTGTCTGCCTGACATTTTGAGTGTCGCTTTGATAGTTAACACTGAGGAATGCCAGACCAGTGAATGCATCAGCTGTCAAATCAGGGTGGTTCACCAGCACATCTTATAAAGAGAACCTCCCTCCAACTTATCTACCTGTCCCAATTCTTACCTTAATAACAAGTCCACTTCACACTTCCAATTAATAATATGTCATAATATAGCATAATTGGTAAAAATATATACAGGGTGGGGTGGGAGTTTCGGATTTGTTTACTTCTTTTTCTGTCTGGAAATGACTTAGAGCCTGTTCTGGGAATTTACATCACATGAAGAATCCCTCAAACTTGTTACCACAGAAAGTCCACTCATCCCATGGGGTGGAAGAAGCATCTTACGCATGCAGAGAGGCTGACATCATGGTGTCAGGCAAAGGGGAACCTTAGTGGTCTTTCTGTGTCCAAGATACCTCATATGTATCATTGAGAGAAAGTTTTCGTCCCCTAGTAGGTGTTTTGTCATAAACGTCATACATGGTAATACATTCATATTCTTATGTCCTTTTTGGAAGGACATAAAGAGAATGCTGAAGACCCTTTTTGATTTCTTCTTCATTGGAGTTTCTTTAGGAAATGAAATGAATATTTATGAATAGTTATTGTCTCAAGTTGTTGATATCCTCTAGACACATGATTTTAGACCGAGAATTTAATTAAGGAAAAAAAAGGCTCTATTATAATCCCAACAAATGCACCAAAGAATAGGTGTGGAAGAAGCCTCAAAAAGTAAACATCTACCACCCAGGTGCCTTCTCCATCCTTAGGCAGACATTCATCTCATGTTCTCAAAATTCTCAAGTGCTGGAGATGATTTATTCCAATGCTTTTCTTGCTCACACTAACGTCTCTATTGCTGGAATTTAAATCCCTTCTTTTTCCATCTACAGCTCATGGAAAATAAATTATTCCCTTTCCTCTACAGTAACAGCAGTCTCCCACCCCATCAACTCTGCTATAGATAAAATCTGTTGTAGATTAATTCTTACCCATGTATTTTTGTTCTAGTATTATTATCTTTGGCTGACACCTTAAACACAGTAAATAAGTCTGTGTTGAAACTGTAAGCTAGCAAAAAAGAGTATCATAGAAGAAAAAAGCACATAAGATTCAGAATTTGAAGTAGGGTCTGTGAGGGATAGGGCACAGGTTGGCATCTTACTCTCAGTGTGCTACTCTTAATTTAGTGATTTAAGATTAGCAAGCAGCTATTAAGTATAGAAACCTTATTTTCAACTGCTTTTCTTTTTGCACAGCTGTTTCACATCCTTCCTGTGTACAACTACTCTGGGTTGTTTGGCTTTTATACATTTTCAAAATTTACATAGTTTTGTAGTGAATCATGGAAACTTTGTAATTGCCAATTGTAGAGAGAAGAGACGCCTGCTTTAAAATTCAGCCCCTGGGCACACCATTACATGAAAGCTGTATCTTTATATGATTGCTCACTACTTAGAAATAATTTAGAGCTTTGTAGCACAGCGTTACAGTGTTTCCATAACTGTTACTCTATCTCAAGACATTTAGAATAAAATCCAAGATCTTTTAGACCACAGGGTAGATGCATTTCTCTATTAAGACAATTAATTGCAAAATAATTAGGAAAACTTTCTTTATAAACATGCATCAGTATTTTGACCTCATTTGATAATCTCATACAATGTGAAAAAGCTTTTCTTAACATGGAGAAATTAAACATGGAGCACATGGCTATTGGTTTTGGGTCTCAGGTTCTCCAACTTCACAATATTCCTTCTCTGTCTAATTATGGATATAGAAGATTATAGAGTCTCTGTGTATTTAAAAAAAAAAAAAAAGGACAGAGTACAGCACCAGGTTTCCAGAAGGCCTAAGGGAAGATTTTGTTGTCAGAATTTCTGCCATCCTGCTTCCTCTCCAGTACACCTGACAAACAGGAGAAAAGAAAATAAATAT
>JAOXJM010000041.1:57157775-57182072 GCA_026413425.1 Tringa solitaria | reverse complement strand
AATACAAATGTATTCAGCCCACCCCCTACCCCCCCCCCCCCCCAAAAAAAAAAACAAACCACCAAAAAGCCTGCAGAACAAGACAGTTTATTTTCTTGAGGTTGCTGGTATTAATATTACACAAGAAATGAAGCCACCTAACACCTCGAGGCCAGGGAGATAGCACTGTTACGTCACAGAACTGTGGTTGGTTGAAGAGCCAAAGCAAGCTTTTTTCTTGGTTCCCAAATAAGAAATATAATCAGTCAGCACCTTCTGGTGTTTCAAGAAGATTTCTGTCACTCAGTGGCAAATTACACTTTCGTCCTTTTCTTCAGGAATGTATCATTGACGAAGACTGTGAAACAGGGAAATACTGCCAGTTCTCCGCCTTTGAATACAAGTGCCAGCTCTGTAAAACCCAGTATACAGTAAGTCCTGAATAAGATGGGATTTCGTGTGTTTTTTAGAAACTCAATATAGAAGTTATTCAGTTCAGGCTTTTTTCTGTGGTGAAAATCCAGTTTAAGAGCAGTCCGTCAAAAATGGCCTTTTATCTGACTGTCCCTTTTCATCTAAGTCCTGCTGACGGCCTCTTGTGAAACAAATTCGTTCCTTAAAGCATTTGCAGATAATTAAGTCTACAAGCAAGCGTAGAAAGTTTTAGAAACCTTGCTTTAAAGTCATGTAATTGATAGGATTATTATGTTATAAAGCACCAGGCTGTTCCTGAAATGATTTAAATAATTGTCTTGATAACTTCAGGGAACTCTATTGACTTCAGTGGACTGGATGCTTGCTTAAACATAAGTCCTGGATATATGCTCATGTCATTAAGAAAGCTTATTCTTCGTATTTTAAACTGATACTTTTTCATGTTAACATAGAATAATTAAAAATCAAGATTGGGATGACCTAATACTTACCCATCCCCCCTCTTTTCTTTGCAGTCCTCAGTAGAACATTTGTAGGATAAAGAAAGTAAAAATTGCGTTCTAGCTACACTCCTGTTGCAAAGTGAGCTCAGACTGAAGGTGGTAGGATCAGTTCCCTGAACTAGAACACCCCGAGTTACAAAACATTTTTCTTTTTAATTCACAGGTTTTAATAGTGCTAGTATAGTCCTACTTCTTGCCCCGTGTTAATTAATCCACAGAAATTCTGTGGGATCCACTGGAAAAGAAATTCTGGTTTTGTATGGCTGCCCAGACAGGGCTTTACGCAGACAGAAAAAAGCTGTTAAAATGCTGACCTGCTAGGAATCTTTAAGATGTTAATCAAACTAGCTAAAAAAAGAAACAAAGTGACACACTGTTTTTATTAGGTTGATTTATTAGGTGTGCATGGCTGAAACACTGGGACAATTGTCATAAAAAGCTACTTTTAGCAAGAGATTTGCATTTCTGATTTGTGAAGAGAATTTTTCTTCAGACAGATTTTTTTCTTTCAAAGATTCTAGGTTACAAATGAGATCTGATTCTTCTTACAACTAAAAATTAGCTTTTAGTAAGATTTATTTGCTTTGCTTCTTGAAAGCAATCCTTCTGAACAAATTGTAAATTGCTGACCTCATTTAACAATGGAAAAAGAATCTGTAACATTTTCCATTGATAATGTTTCATTTATTAATTATTTTTTTTCCTTGACTGCAAAAGGCTGCCCTGAAATCCATATTATACCTTAGGATGTCCGGCTGCTGATCAGTTTTGATGTAAATGCTAAAACATTCAGGTTTTCTAAGATTGAAAGTATAATAGTGTAAAGTGCTGTTACCCTGCTGTGGAGGTTCCTGCCTGGCAAATAGTTTTACGTACGCTTGAAATCGAGAACCTAAGCAGTTCTGTTTAAACACTGGGAATATGACTTGCCTGTATTTAAAGCACATATATGCAGTTATCTTCAGGACCAGGGTCTAATTCTATGTTTAGCCATCTGTTGATACATACAGTCAGTGCTGGAGCCACAGTTTTGTCACGTGCTCTTCCCATTTGCAAGCCCTGCTCACGGGACGTCGAATGCTGCGGAGACGAGCTCTGCGTTTGGGGCAAGTGCAGGAAATCCACCACAAAAGGAGAGAACGGCACCATTTGTGAGAACCAACACGACTGCAACCCCGGAATGTGCTGTGCTTTTCAGAAAGGTACAGAGGTTTTGCTTTTTATCCTACTCATTTTATAAAACAGGAGCATGAATATTTAGCTCTTTTACCCAAGTGAAGAGGTTAAATCTCCACAGAATCAATAGGTCAGTCTCCCTTGGCTTGTGGAGCACACTGTGTTAACTTCCTGATAAAACCTTAATAGAATTAAGTGTGAGAAACTGATAGGGGTGCACAATGGCTTTCACATTGTGAAAAGCTTATTGCACACTAGAGAGGAGACCAGCATGAGAAGCACAAAAATCTACTGTTTCTAAAGGAGAATCTTAAGACATCTAAAAGTGGCAGAGCTGTGTGTCAAATTTTCACCAAAACAAAACCAAGAGCTTTAAACAACAAAGTTACAAAACAAAATAAAAACCAGAACAAAAATAAGAGAATTAAAACTGTACAAAATAAATTAATGAGACTACTACAAGTGGCTTTTCCTTCATATCAGCAAGCAGGCCATCAGAATAAGATCGCAGATACATTGCATGCTCTGAGTTTTGTATGAGCCTTCCAGGGCACCATGCTATGAAATACTGACTGGGCAGCCGAGATAGGTAGAGGTCCAGATTATGTTGTCAGTCCATATGGGAATGTGAAACTTGATTTTGAGAAGGGAGAAGAATGTATCAGGCCTAAAATCAGTCCTAAACCCTGCCTGGTCGGGCCTCAGCTTCTTCTACTGCTTTACACCCACTAGTTCCTCGCCACTTTTTTCACTTTGTGTAGTGACAGGATACAATTCCAACCATCTTTCTACAACAGGTAGATAATTTTCTAGATAGCAAGAGCCAGGAAAAAAGCTATGAGCAAGAGGTGACCTTGTCCCTTCACTGACAGTTGGGCTGCCTGTCCCGCCATCAGCCGGCTGGGGGATCAGGCTACTCAGGCATTTCAGGGAAACAAAGGAGAAAGCTCGAACACCATTTAAAGGCAGCTGGGTCTGCTCAGCTTTTCCTTGCCCATTTTGAGCATAGTAGACCTTCACTGTTAAGTAAGTTCAAAAGTTTGATTTCAGCAAGTTTTGGTTAGAGCAGTTTTATTTTCCCCCTTCATCAGGTTCCTGCCTAAAGCATTTACAGGTTTTCAGCATTACATAGCGGACATTTAATGTTAAGTAAGTTTGGTTTCAGCAAGTTTGGGTTAGAACATTTTTGTTTCCCCCTTCATAAGGTTTTTGCCTAAAGCATTTACAGGTTTTGCCAAGCTCTATCAGGCATTTCTTTGTACTCCAATTCTGAAATGAGACAGAAAGAGCACTTTTAATAAATAACTATTACTTTTACCGTGCAGGACTGTGCATCTCTGCTTACGCTGCAGCGCTGAGTAAATCAGTAGTAGTAGTATGCCTCCGCTGGTGTTGGCAGCACTAGGCTCATCTCCGGGGAGGGTAGTACTGCTTCTCTAGCCCTGATTTCCTACAGGATCCAAACAAGCTGTGTCCTTGTGACAATTATTTCAGCTGCATAAGACATCCACACTAATTTGAGTATGAGTTAGTGCTTAGCTTGAAATGAAATTTAGTACAAACCTGTAACTCAGGAAGGAACAATACCATAGATGAGAGTATTGACTAAAATCGATGGAAAACTATTATTAAAACTTTAAATAGGGCTGTTAACTAATAGCAATGGATTTTTATTATCTACAATTGTCTGCTTTAGGGTTTTTCGGTTTAGGCCTAACCTCAAGACCTTTCTCCATCATTCAAGTATTGCAAAAGGTTGTCCTAATAAAGTTTAGACTGTCTTTACATGTCCATTTTTTATGTAAAATTGCAGTCAACTATGAAGCATTTGCTGCTTAAAATATAATGTGTTTTGGAATTAAAGTAGACATGTGTGTCTGTGTATACACACACACATATATTTTGGCCAAGGCTTTTAAAATAACTTAACATTCCAAACTCTTCACCTATTTTATTCTGACATACCACAAAAAATGAGGTGAATGAAGACAAGAGGAGGACGGGAGGTTTGATAGGAACATCTGGAAGAGCTGAATTCAAGATTGACACTGTAAATTATTAGCATCAGGAAACCCTAACAACTTATACCTCTGAATTTCTTGCACAGTTTGAGATTCACCCCTGTGCAGAAACAAGGATGCCAAGACCCAAATGGCATCAGACAGCTTTGCCTATTGTAGAATTATTATAACAAATTAAATCACTGAGTAGTAGTTCTTGTAACCTCGTTATTTAGTCTCTGAACAATCTGTGTTTGTAGCCTCTGTGAAGAAATAGGAAAAATAACAGCGTTCTAAAATATACGGGTATTTCTCTATTCAGGTTTTTAAAGCATTAATGCTATGCATCACAAAGGATTCAGTGTAATGTTAGTTTTCTTGGGTTTGTGAATAGCCTTCCAAATCTGCAAGGGATGGAGTTGTGCAGTACCACTGTACTGACAGTAGTCTCTTCATGAAGAAGCAGGAGCTGATGTTGCTCATTAAGGATAAACTTCAAACGTCTTACTTCCACCTAGTGGAAAGAACATGAAGTTATGGCTCCCTAACATGTAAGGGGACTTACAGGGGAGTCAAGTCTGTCCTTCCGTATCTTGCGTGTAGACTGAAAGATCTGGGTTATCTCAGTTTAGCAGACAGGTAATGGCTTCTCATAAAATTAATTTACTCTGGCATGCAGAACTACTGTTTCCTGTGTGCACTCCGTTACCTGAAGAAGGTGAACCCTGCCATGATCCTTCAAACAGACTTCTCAACCTCATCACCTGGGAGCTGGAACCCGATGGAGCACTTGTGCGATGCCCATGCGCAAGTGGCTTGATCTGCCAACCTCAAAGGTAAAGATCAAAACTGGGCAAAGAAACTGCTTGAATTTTGAGGGGTCTCTTTCTGCGGTAAATAGATACAGAGCTTGCGGATTCTTCCCCACTATAAAGTGTTTTCACAGGTTATCTCAATGCTACTGATGAGAATTCTCAAACTTACTGCTTTGTGCCACACAGGTGTGCCAAATTGAGTCTGGCAATACCTTAACCCCCTGTGAATTAACTTTGTATATAAGGCTGGTTCTGCTTTTCAATTGATCAGATAGTACTATCAGCTGTTGAGATCTATAGTCCCAATTTAGTTCTTTACATACAGCTGTTGTCCACCAGCTTTGTGTTAGATCTGGCTTCTGTTAGAAGTTTTGCTTTCATATGTAAGACATAATAATAAACAGGCATGTTCCTATACTACTGATCAGCTTTACAGAAGGTCACTTCTATCACAAGAAAAAAAAATATTTTTGCTTGCATTTTCCTTCAGTTTCAAATTAATCCAAGAAGCCAATTTCCCTACTGCTGACTGAAGATCCGCTGTTCAGACTTGAGAAATGCCTACTGTGCAGATTTCTTCAGTACCATTGAGTTTCATGGAATAGGATGCAGGCTGACTCCGTGTTTTCTGCTAAAAGCTACAAATTTTAATATCTTATGCCTTTAATCATTCTTTAAAATGACAGTTATTTGCATTATCAGCAATTTCATTGGGAGAAAGTGAGATCATTGCAGCTTTGCACTAAAAGCGTTTTTGAGAAAACTTACAAGTTCTCTATGAAATAAGGTCTCCAAGTTTGTTCCTGCGCTACCATTTTCATTAGATTAACTTTCAACAAGACAGCATAGTTGTGATAAAGATGGAGATTAATATTTCTCTCTTCCTGTGTCCAACTGTTTCTACATTTTTTTCATGCATGAAAAGTGGCTGGATGGCATTTTGTTTCATAAATGTGACCTAAGGAAGGAAGCAGAGATGATCCCATCCTTTCAGCACCAAAATTTTAGATAAGATCGTAACTTGCATTAACCTGAGGGAAGGCATGGCAGCAAATGTCTCATCTAGTAAGGAGGAAAACGTTTCAGCTGAGGATATAGAAACACCAAAATGAGTTAGGGTGTGAACATAACTGAACTGCCCAGCTATACTCACAAGAATTATTTATCTGTTTAGAGTTATCACAAATACAGTAACACTGTGGCATACCACCTGCCCATGACTCACATGGGCAGCAAGATAAAGCTGCCTCTGTGAATTTACATGGTGAATTTGAAGATTCAGGTAACCTTTTTTATTAAAAGAAACAGCTCATGTCTGCTTGAAACGGCCCTTGGCTAAATATTACTAGTGAGTGATAAAGACTGAGGGATAGTCTGTCCACAAATGGAAGTCTTAGAACTCCTAGAAAGCAGAACATACAAGAATTCAAACCATACACAAAATAAGCTTCAGGAACATCTTTAGTTCATTTACCCTTTGTTTCAAGTGAAAAGGGGCTGCAGCTCTCAGCAGGTGTAGGGGGGTGCCTGGCACAAGCAGTGGTCCCCCTGCACTGTCACAGGGACCTGTAGCCCTGTTCTGTCCCGTGCAGCACAGAGATAGCGGATGCATCATGATCAAAGTCTGTTCCCCTTGTCAACAAATATGTACCATTCTTGTTGCCTTTTAAAGTTCCTACAAGTGTGGGAAGTTTGTTTGCAGACAACTGAACCTACTTTTCAAAACAAAGCCAGCAGCAAATACAGGTATTACACTACCCTATTCAGAACCAAATATATAATGCTCAGTTTTCTCAACTCTACAGCTTGATGGCAAAGAACAACATTTCTTCTGCATTCCTTTTAAGCTGGAATATCATATTTCTTAACTTGAAAGGACTAGTCTTGGTCCTTTCTTAGTCCTTAACAGAAAGGACTAGTCATCACTATTGCTTGTAAGTAGAAGGGCCAGATTGTGCTGAGATCCACTGCCACCTTGTGTCCCAGAACCAAATGTTTTTTGATCTTTGGATCTTTGTTCTAGCTGTGTATGTGGAATCTCATCTTTAACTCTCTAGCTGTCAAGCATGTAAAAATCAGATGTTTATGAATCAGCTACGGTAGATCAGACTGCATTATGCATTTAACATGCTTTCATGTGGAGAGGGAATGAAGGATTTCATTAAGGAACTAGCGAAAGAACATGAGAAGACCTACTGTATGACCAGATGTCTCTTTTTCCAACAGCAACAGCGCTACACCTGTGTGTGAACTGTCTGCCAATGAAACCAGGAATAATGAAAAAGAAGATCTCCCAATCATGGATGAGATGCCATTTCTTGACTTGATACCTAGACATACTCTTTCCGATTATGAAGAAAGCAGTGTCATTCAGGAAGTGCGTGAAGAATTAGAAGGTCTGGAGAACCGAGCAAGTTTGAAGCCTCCTCATGACCCGTTTGGGTGAGATGAAATTTAAAGTCCAAACACCAGACAGTTTAGTTAGTTAATTCTAGAAATTTTTGTCTAGTGTCTTGCTTCTATAAACCCTAAACACGTACTGCTGGATAGAAGTGCAATAAGCAAGGTCTTCAACGAGCATCCTTTTCTGTACACCAAACCTGCATGTTCAAATGATTTTTGAATTAAATCAATCCTTGGACCAAACCTGCTGTCAAAGACGAATGAGAAATATATTAAAGTTTCTTCTGAATTAGTACTTTCCCTTTGTACGTTAGGAATAAACTTATCAATACTTGTACTCATTAAAAAAATACACATAAGCATAACGAATCTTAAGTTATTAGTGACTGTAGAAGTGACCTTTGAGTACCTATGCTTAGAATCACTCATTTTTCTAGGGTAAGAATCATGTACTTTGGACTGGTTTAATCATTTATCTTAAGCAGGTTTTTGTTTTTGTTTTTATTTTATTTTAGAAAATACAATCACTGAAGCTGCAACATAGGTATTCTGGGTGTCATTTTCCCCCCATCACACACACACAGTGTGGAAGGATGGAAAGGATAAAGAATGCTTACCCTTTTAGATGAAGGTACCCAGAGTTTCTTCTCAGCTGTGTACAACGGGTGCTATCTGTCCTGCAGCAGCCATCAGTGTATCTTAAGAAGTGGTGGTTCCAGCTGGGATATCCTTTCAGTTTTACACTGGTCACTGGCCTCCCCCACTACATAAGGGGTATGCTATCAAAAAAAGCCTACAACATTTTCCATATAAATAGCATATACATATTTATATCCATATAACACATTGGTTTCTATACAGAAACTTCCAACTTGACTGTTCAAGGCTCTGTCTCTCAAGGCCAAAATGTATTGTTCAGAATTGCAGAAGAAACAGCTAAATGGGCTGAATACAAAGAACAGAGATTCTCTGGTGTACACTGGCTGTCTGAAGGACCAGTATCTCGGGGAATGGCGTCGCTGCAATTACATGGCTGTGCCTAAGGTAGAGCTAAATGCAGTGCCCCGTGTAGGGCAGCACTGCGCACCACACCGACACCTTCTCGGCTCATGTTTAGTGCATTCCACCATCACCTACCCTTTTTGAGACAGAGGCAGTGAACAGAAATCGATCACTTCAGTTTAGCAGTAAGACAACTTAAAGAGCTTCTTGCATTTGGAGACTTACGCTTCTCCTTGATTCTATTAGATCCAGAGAAACCTCTTTGAGAAATGGTTTGTGCTTTTAATACACTTTGTAAGCATAAATCTGCGCACGTTACAAAATGGGATTATCATTACCATTTTAACAGGTCATTGATTTAAGAAATCAATAACAAGCTAAGAGTAAAATCCGATGCACCAAACCTCCCAGCTGTCTGAACAGTTTGCTACAATGGCTTTTCCACTATTAATGGCTTTTTGGGATATAGATTTCACCACCTGTTACCGCACGTGGTAACTCCGGCCAAGTAACATTTCTTGGAGCTTCTTCCCAAATACCCCGTACCGCTTGGGTCTAATTCAGGACAGCAGAGCACCAGTAACTTAACAAGAGCAGCCACTAGCCTGCAAGTCTCTCATCACTTCTGATCTATGGAAGCTTTTCAACAAATTCCTAGGGTACCAGAATTAATAATAACCATTATCATTATGAACAGGGAGGATACTTCATCAAAAGAGTCTGACTTTTAGTTTAAGGATTCATTTTACCGCCAATTCTCACAACCAACACATGCACACATACACACACTCTCAGAGTTCACTGAATTTGCATTTCCTTTCTATCCCTAATAAAATTACTGTGCTTTAGAGACAGCCTATCTTCCTTCTCTTGATACAATTTTCCTGTTGAAAAAAAAAATACTTCATGAGAGCAATAATTGTCCATAAATACTGCCCTACTTCAGGATAACATTATTCTCCCTTCAAGTGTCTTGATGCCTCAATCCCTTAAAGTGCTGGTATGACAAGTTCAGTGAGATTTCTGCTGAACTAAGCAAGTTAGAAACTTAAGGCTTTTCGTTTCTTTAAAATGCCCATAGTAAAACTCAAAAACATTTGAAATGATCAGAATGTAAAGCAGATGCTGGAAAACATCTCCGAGAACAACCCAGAATATATTCCAGTACACACTGAGGCAGAAGGAAGCGCACCACTGGACAGGAAATAAGGATGCCCCTCAGCCCTGTATCTAGATTTCTACCAAGACTTACAGGTTCAAAATTAACTTCTTCAAAGAAGTTCTCAACGGAAGTTTCTCAAATAGGGCTAGAGATGAAGCAAGCAGTTTTTGGAATTCTTTTCTTAACTCTAGTTTATTTTTGCCTTTCCAAATGTCTGAGTTTGAAAAAATTCATAAGCCATTTGATATTTTTTTTCTCTCTTCCCAAACCTCCAAGGATGCTTCAGCACCTTTTTATATTTTTATTTTTTAAAAAATGTAAAGGGTAGTGATGAAGTTCTCTACCTACTGGATGGCACTCACTCTATGCTACCTTTGCTCCTGCTTCCACCTCATCTATGTTGGCCAAGAGGTGGCACAGGTCAACAGAAGGGGAAGGAGGAGGGAATTGCACTGGGAGTGCCTGCTTCTCAAACTGCCAGATTCCTCAGGATTTGAGGTTGCTGTGGGTCAGGGTGCAAGGAAGAACCAAACGTTCAGTTACTGAAAATCCTTTTTCCTCTCTGGAGCCCATCGTATCTGGAGCTTAGAAGCTTCACTGGTGAGGAATTCAAGTCTGGAAAAGGAAACTTAGTTGAAGAAAACTTTGGTGTGAATATAAATAAAGAGGAGCAGCAGATGGGCTATAAAGCACTTCCTGCCATACTGCGTACACGCAAGGGGGTGTGTGTGTGCATACACACACACACAGACACACAGCCTTGAAAGTCTGACGTAGCCCGGGAAAAGTCTACTTCCGTGAAATAATTCCGTAATTTTTCAAATAAAAACCACAGCATTTAATGATTAAAATAACACAACAGAATGAACAAATGTTTTATTGGCATGTTCATTGTTGTAAACAGCATCTGGCATGAAAAAGTTTACCAAAATCTTTTGATTGTTATAAATCAGGTGGTTTTCCAAAAACTACGGAGAATTGTTCTCTATTGATCTTTATGGACCAAAGCAAAAAATGGCTGTTCCTAGGCTTTGCAATGAAATCACGTTGACCGCACCGGTCTTCGCACCACAACCTGAACTACCAAGTTTGTATGTTGAGGTGTTAGAGGTTGCCCCGATATTTGACTACATGTAGCTACGGAATCAACTCTGGGGAAAAATAAAATTATTTTCAGTGGGTGGAGAAGATGCAAACTCGTAATAGTCTCAAAAACAAAATGTACAAAAAGTAGCTGAACAAAACAAAAACTTCATTAACAAGGGGAAATACAACCCTAAAGTACCCAGCATCATCAAACATAAAATGAATACAAATTTAAATAGGCAACTATACTTCCAAATGTACACAATGAATGTTGATATGTGAAAAGAAATACCACGGTAAATAGCTGAACGGCAGTTCTGTTAAATGAATAGGGCAAATTTTATTTACACATTGAACGCAATAGAATAGAGCTGCTCATCGGCTTCTGTAACCTACCGAAAACCAGTTTACCCTACAACAGCGCTTCTGCCAAAGGAACCACCACCTGCTGGCAGCTTTCTGCAGACACCTCTCAGACTACCTGTTTTATGGAAGAACATTCTAAAACCTTACACTTGCAGCGCTTCCATTTCACCTGCGACCGTTCGCTGCTGCTTTTCTAGAACCAAAGTGTTAACGTTTACTTCCGACTCTCTGATGAGGTAATGCGTGTATCAGTGAAACAAACAGAAAAAAAAAGGATTCTTTCATGGCCTTTGCACAGCTTTTATTATTAAGCTATGAGTATCCTGTTTGAGGCTAGTTTCACTAGCTACTATGTGCACACTGTCCTCAAAAATTTCCACTCGTTTCCCTCCCCGCCCGCTTTTTAGTTCTAATCTTTTATTTGCACATCCCTTTTAGCTTTACAGTACATTTGACTATAGTGCACAACATTATTCCAAGTCAAACAGCGACCCAAGGGGGCACTGTGCTTCTGATTGGTAACACAGCCCAACCAGTGCTGGTGTCAGCGCTTTACACCTAATGAGTGTCCTGCCGTAATGGCACTACACAGTAGTAGTGAACCTTTTTATTTTAAACAAAAAAATTCCCCAGGGAAAATGCTATAGCGAGTATCAGTCTTGAGTCAAATCTTTATTTGGTGCTCCGTCCAGATAAATTTTTAGTGCTTTTTCTTTACGAGGAGAGTAGGTTACCCGGTGTCCAGTCTTCTGGAGTCTGCTGCTTTCTTTTTTCATCAGTTCATTTCTCTGCTCATCTGTTAATTCCATTAATTCTTCAGTTTTATCCCTAAAATGTAAATATATGATAAAATCCTGATGATTACAATTACCATTCTTAGATTAGCAACTTAGTAAAAAAACCCACAACTAAGCATAATACTCCTTACAGATGAAAGCAACAAGAAACAAGGCTACGCTCCTCTTTCCACCTGGTCTCTCCTATTGTTTACAGACAATTATGACACTGCTTTTTATTCAGTCACAGCACCAACATCTGGAAGCACCATGTCAGCCAGTCGCTACTAGAAACTACCAGCCGCTCTTCCAAATAGTTTTCTTCAAGGCCAGCACGTTATCAAAGAGCTGTTTCCCCCAAACTCATGTGTATTTACAAAAAAATACTACAGGAGAACTGTGCTGATGAGGCTGCCCCACCCATCAAATTTAGCAGAAACTATGATATTCAAGCTCTTAGTCCTCAAATAGTGCCTTTGGGATACTGCCACCAGCTGATGAACATTTTTCACGGTAACAAAATTATCATAACATCCTTTTTTTTCCAGAGAAGCCATACTAATTCTCAAAGAAACAAACCCAGAAAATAAAATCCTCGCTCTCTAAAACCTGTGGCCAGACTCTCACAGACTCCACAAGGGATATGGTTCTATTTTAAGAGATTAAATCCAGAAACACTCTTAAGCGTAGCAACTAAGTTTGCATTCAGCATTGTTGGGAAGGAGGTCTGAGTGAAAGGGTGCAGTGTTTGTTTTCATAAACGATAACTGCAATTAATATTCACGTTTTTAGGAAGCTGAGGAGCACAAACACTTCAGCTCAATGTTTTAAATCCTCTTTCCTTTAAGACAACAGAAGAGTATTTTTATGCTTCTGTTGATTGCATTGCTCAAATCTTAACACAGATTTTCTGCATGGTTTATTATACTGTAATAAAGTACATACCTATAAAATATTACTGCACCATCATCACAAATGTAGAGAGGCCAGACATTCAATGTAGATACTTTAGGATTCCAGTCCAAGTCTTGGTGAATCTCTAGTATGGAAATGTCACATGGAAACGTTCCTCTACCCTGAGAAGCAGCAATTACTTGGTGAATAAAATAAAACTCATAACCAGACATTCGTGCCATTTAAAAAGGTAAAATAGACAAAAATCTTACTTACCTTTGCAAATTCTATGTTTTCTAGGGGTATTCCACTTATTTCACTCAGCTGCAAAGTGAAGAAAAATGGTGGATTTAATACTATTTCAGAACATTACACATTGTCTACATAAAGTCAATAGACCTGCCAAATCTAGAAGTTAAATAAAATAGTCTTAAGTCCTCCAATAATCCAAAGTATTCAAACAAAATTACAGTGACAAGTTACAATTTTTTTTTAACATGTCTGAAGTTACTAGTGTGTCACAAGTGACACTTGCTGTTCTAAGATTTCGTCTTGCTTCTCTTAACAGTGAAGGGATGGCAGAAAGAAGTTAAACAATTAATTAATAACAACCAAGTTCCAAGATAAAAAGAGACCAACTGCCTCATGTTAAACCTTCAGGTCCATCAGCTGGCCCTCAGCAGTTTCACTGTATGAAATGAAAGCTATCACCAAGCCAAGTTAGGAGCAGGCAAAGCCATAAAATATGCATGACTAAAACCCAGCTCCACCTATCTGCCCTTCCGACCGGCACAACCCCACAGTTCCCCAACACCACCACTGGCTGCTCTGTCCTCTTGCAGATGTCCCCTGTCCTGTGCCTCCCCCCTTCCCTGCTGCTGCTGTCCAGCCCTACAGAGCCCCTGTCACAGGGACACCCAGCTGTGCCTGGTTCCGCTTTGGTGGAACCCTCCCTCCACTGAGCACCCTCATGGTGGTCACAGGCTCATCTCTGCCCCAGCCCTTAACTCAGGTGTAGGCTGCAGTCTCATCTCCATAGCAACGCAGACACTAACTCTGATTGCCATTTACCTCTGGCTGCTTATTTCCCCAAAACTTGAAGAGATTTCTTAAGATTCTTGCCACCATCAAATCCACTGTTAAAACAGATAAACTGACAGTAAGAAAAGACTAACAGCCACTCTAATTTTCTAGCTCCTTAGGAAACTAGGCTAAACAAACAATACTGACAAAAGGCAGAAATACTGAAATGTATTAGCCCTATACTCTGCTAATAAAATTTGTCTGAAAGAGAAGAGCTGGCTGAAAACATCTGTTACTACAGATGTGTCAAATTCAAAGTTCTCTTATTACTGGTGGGAGTAAAAAATTAATGCCTCTCAGAGAGAATGCCGCTAAAACTGCTCCCTGCACATCAATTCTTAAAGAAACAAGGAGAGCCAACTCTCTCTTTAGATACAAGAGGAAATCTTGAAGGCTGCACATGAGAATCTGTAGTTGTAACTACATTTCTGCCCAAAGAATACAAGAATACAGTCCATAATGTAACGACCAAGGCTGTTGCATTCTATGGGATCTAAACAATGTTCGTCTTTCCAGCCTGTGAACGCCTAACTTCCAACCGCTGAGTGTTTTAGTTTGGTAAGACTTTGCAGACTTCACTCATACTAGGGTTTTTGCTGGCCTCAACATCCAAGGTGGTCTTCTTTATATGTGGCATTGCCACACATAAGTAACCATTTCTCCAAGAGTGGAACCCTGTCATACACCAGATTAATAAAGTAGTCTCAGTACAGGACACACTTCTACTCCAGATTTCTGCTAGGGGGGCACACGTCTGCTTACCCGTTAGAGGGTTCTGGCCTTCAGGAAATAAACATACCAAAGCCGTATTTCTTTCCAACCAAAATACAGTTCAACCTACTTGATAGAATTACACTGTCCCTGAGCAACAGCTCTCAAATTCAAGTATGAAGAGGCTGAAAGGTTTGGCATTTTGGAATACCGAAACACTGGCTTAAAAAACCCAAAGTGACAACAGCATAGCTTTTCTTTCACGTGTTTTTCAAGGATAAGGAACACAGGTCGTATCATGCTTATTAAACTTCAAAATACAACTTCCCCCCGGCCCTGCCCAGGGATTCACCTGGATACTTTGATACCAGACCATCATATGAAACTAAGAACTAAAGCTTATAATTCATATGGCTTTGGTAATGGGATGGCACAGGTTCTCAGTTCCTGGGGAAAAAAGAAGTAGCATTTGCCATACAACAAGATTTTTGCAGCCATTACATCTCTGTGCTTCCCAACAAAGGACATCAATAAGGCTCTTAGATACCACAAGAAAGTTGCATCACGTTACACCTTTTACCTTCTCTTTTAATTCTTCAACACTGCTGCTTTCTAGTACTACTTCCTGGAAAGAATCTAGTTTCATCTCTGATGGCCTCCATCGTCTCGATAAAACAGCAAGTTGTGACATGGATTTCATCTTTTCTACTCCTAGGAAAGAAAGAGAAATTTCTTGTATTACCTCATAAATATGCTGTTTAAAATTAGGGGTTTTCCACAGCACAAGCATACTCAAATATGGAAGACTGCGCTAGATATACATACACTAACTAAGCACCCAGTAAGTGCGCTGCAAGTAGTCCACGAAAGAAAAAAAAAAAAAAAGGGACAGACTTGGATTTAGTTGAACTTTTCTTTGTTATCAGCTCCTTTCAAGAAACTTTTCATAGGCAGCACCTCTTAGAAGCCATGTCCTTTATTTTTCTTTAGGGCACATTTCTCCATCACACCCAGTTTGGTTATACATACAAACCACCTAACTAACACCGTAACTATCCACCTAACTAGAAGCTGACCTCCAGATCTTGAATTTGCATGAGGCCTTCCTCAGCGATCTGATATTTATTCATGCACTTCACTACCAAAATAAGCTTTCCATGTTTGACTTCTAGATTTCTCGCACTAACTAGACACTTTACACCTGCCACCTTGAAGAGCTTCAGTATGTGCTGCCTCCAGCCTTTTTATATCAGTTTCAGGTAACAAAGCTTCTTCTCTGGTTGACAGGGTAATGCTGTTAATGTTACGATCAGATAAGCAGAAGTGGTATCAAAGGGCTAATTTTATTTTTATTTTAAAGCAGCCTATAATTTAGTAATTTGGCAGAATTTGTGCCTCAAACATTTATGTCCACCGTTACATGCTTGTTTTGCATGAAACCACAACCACGGTTAAGCTTCTCCCTAAAAACCTTCTCCAGTCTCGCCTATGACTACACTTGTGCTACCTTTCAACACTAACCTATTGTCTGAAATGATGATACAGCCACCTAGTGCTTCTTGGCATTTATTTCAGGTCTGAAGCAGTTGTTAGTTATTTTCGGGCTCTGAAGAAAATTTAAATATGTCTGCAACAGTGTGATGTAAAGCTGCTATGCTAAGAAACTTAACTGTAAATTATTCTAAGTTGCATTATCTACCTGCCTAATGCCTCCAGCATTTAGCTGAAGAACAAGATGAGAGCAGTGGTCATGCTGGAATGCCTTACAAACCCTGACTTAAAGCAGTTAACCACTTCTGTTGTAGCAGGGCTACATACAGCATAATTTTCACAGAATATAGTGGGATATAGCTGCATCTTCTACAGTTGGATTAAAGTAGCTAAATTGGGCAGAGCTAGACAGCTGTACAAGACATTACGGAATTCTTGGAAGCCCTGTAGTCTATAATGCGGTGTGTCTGTGAACTAGGTGGGCTGCAGTTGTCTAAGAAGTAGTACCAAGACCTACTCAGTACAGCAATTAATCTAAAACTAATCTAAAAATATTTAAAACTGTGAAATTTTAACTGAAGCGTGAGCTGACATATGTGTCTCCAGGAATCTGAGGACTCCCGAACCTCCCATGTTCATTTCTAATTTTGGTACTTGCATTTTGTTAAAAATTAAAAATACCAACACTGAACACAGCTGCCAAAATACAGGACTAACAAGTGATTAAGACATAAACCAGGTAGGGTTGTGAAGAAAGTTCCCAAGCGAATGGAATTCACATTCCTAATCTATCCATTAACAGAAATACCTGTTACTCTAGAGATAGGCCTGCTTCTTACCCCCTTAAATTATGCTTTTGCATTCAGAATCCAAATCTTATGTGTATATGCAAAGGATAGCTTAAGATATTCTGTATTTTTCATGATATTTAAGCAGAATTTAGGAAACAATCTGCTCTCTAACATTTGATTCCAAAGTTGTTTTGATAACCAAGGGCTGTTCAAAGTTAGCACTTCATAACAGAAGAAGAGTGTTTTTTCACTCCTGTCTGAAAACTACTAAATGACTGAACAGCTGTGCTGACTTCAAAACAAAATTATGTATGTATTATGTATATAACATCACTAAGACTAGTCAAGAAATTTAACACAAATAGAAACATAAGGTATAGGCAAATCCTACAATTATTTTTTTTATGTACAATGAAAAAACACATATGCAAAAAACTGCCCAACAGTACTGCAGTATGTCCAAAAGTTCCACAAAACCTACAAAACAGTGCTACTATTAGATGTCTAGTACATTGTAGCCACAGGAAATCTGCACTTCCACAATCCTTTTATTATTTTTAATTCTTTTGCATTTCATCTTTTTTTTCCTAATAAAGTGCCATTAAAATGTCAGTAATATTAGCCTTTCAAAAAGGAAAAAATAGGAAGTACATTTTCTAATGTTCTCTAAATAAAGAAAAGATAACATTAGAGATTTTATTTTCTCATCAAGCTGTATCATTATTACCATCAAGGATTTCTAAGAAGACCTCCCAATTGCTTGAAATATTGATATCTTCTTCATAGATATGGTAATCCAGAAACACAGTGCCTGGGTTCTTCCAGGTTTTCTTTCGTAGGCGAAACCTGTAAATACATTATGAAGAAAACACCAAGTTTTTATCTGCTCATAAACACTTTCCACTGTCAGAGATCAAAACTGAATGTTTTCTGACAAAACTGAAATACAGCTCTTTTATGTGAGGGTTGGTTGGGTTTATCAGGAATAAACAACATTCTGAAATAGTCCTGAGAGCAAGGTAGCACTACTGGCTCACAGTGCTGCATTATTCATGAACACAAGGAAAACAAGCCTGCCAGAAATGCAGAGGGATTTGGAGGAAGAAAACAGTTTCCTATTTAGGATAAGAAAACAGATTCTTTCCAAAAACTTCTGACAATTCTATGAGGTGGAGGATTGGAGAAGGATTGGTGTCTGATTTAGGTACTTAGTTCTACTGCATCAATCCAGTTGCAATACAAAAGGAGGAGCTTCGATTTAGGTAGGGAGGTAAATAAAGGTATAAACAACTACAATGAGATTAAACATGAGTACAGAACTTTAATTGCAATAGTTTCTCCACACTCAGGAGACATACATTTTGTGATTTGCCCCACAATTAAAGGGCAAAGATCACAGTAATTTATTTCCACTCCTTTCAAAAATTCCTTTCTCCACAAGAGAGAACACCCTACACTGTAAAGTAACATTTAATCAGGTAACTTCAACGCATTCTAGTCTCTTTACCTGTCAATAGTCAAGTCTAGGCCACATTGTTCTCGAAGCTGAGGAAGCAGCTCCTCTTTTGACTGTCGGACAGTCATTCCTTTAGCAAAAACTGCATCTAGAAGAAACTTGCACGGCTGTGAATATAAATAGAAAGTGATTAAGACAAATTTTTGGAACAGAAAAACATAGATTTGCCTCCCATTCCCGTTTTATGACTAGTCCCATCCACCTCAAAAAATGACCATTAGAATGCTTTTCAGAAACAAGGCAGGCAATCAATAGATTACAATTAGGCTTAAGAAATTTGTGTAGCTGCAGCCCTTTGACAGGTTACTCAAACACTCTGAACGCATGCCACTGCAGAAACAGCAGCTCCGGTCTGTATTACTAATTGAATCATTATATTAACATTCTAAACAATCTGAAAGGCATTTTTAAATTAAACAAGCCGTATGATAATAAAAAGGCCGCATTCTTTGCTTTCACTGATCAGACAGACCAGAACTCTGTGACTGGAAGTTACTTTTAAATTTTGTTTATTCCCTGCTTTATCAATTCTGCTTCAATCTCTTATGCTCATCCATTATTAATATATATTCTGCAGTTTGGTCCAAAAAAATAAAATAAGAAATTGAGGTGCATCCAAAGCCAACTTTTAAAGACTGCCTTCTATACTTTTCATGTCCTAAAAGACATCACAAGCAAGTGAGCTCCAACGCAAGAGAGACATTTTTGTTTCAGGCTTGTCTTATGCAGAGAGGACTATTATTCAGGAAATTGTTCTGATAGGCACTGTCTGCAGCGCATGAATATAACAAATTATATCAGTACAATATTACTGAAAACCACAACCATGAGAAAAACATTTTCTTAGTTGGAAAGAATTCTACATTAATTCCTTTTGTACATTTAAGGAAAAAGAAACAATTCCTTTCATTTGTCCTCCAATGACACTGTAGAAATAGACACACTTAAGAGAGATATTTTAGATCACATTCTGATTGTGTATTTGGAACAATATAAACAGAAATAATCTCAAGTTCCCTTCCTAAATCCAGGAAAACGCTGAGAAAAGAAGGACTTTCTTTTTTTCCCAGCTTTCAGAGAAAAACCTTGGGCAAGGCACATATTAATATCTTCATGAATTATTCTTGAGATATTCAACACCTTACCTCTGGCTCATTTACCAAAAGTTGATAGACTTTGACTCTGTATTCACCCTTCTTAAGGGCTCTTCCAAGTCTAATAGTTATCTAGAAGACAAAAGGAGTATCTGTTAGAACTGGTATCAAAATAAAAATTGTATTTTGTAGCACACTACGAAGACCAACAGAACTATTTAACCTGTCAAGTGAACAAAGAGCTGTAAATTATGTTCTTAAGTTTGTCTATATTGTACCAGTGTAATTTTAATGATTAAAAATAACTTCTGAATAACCTTATTGTCATCAGAAAATGATGAAAGTGTCTCATTCAGCCGAACACTCTCAAACTCTTGATTGCTGGCGTAGACTCTAAAGACTTTGAAGTGAGAAGATGGAACTCCAACAAAAGGCTCCAAATGTTGTTTGAAGGCAGACAGTGTAATTCTTTTATCAACATGCACCAACAGCCCTAAGCAAAAATAAAGATAAAACTGGCATGAAACATCACACTACCAAAAAAAAGCACTCTAGTGTATTATTTCCTTATATTCACAGTTTCAGTACTGTTTTGCTGCAAGTGGTAAAGTCAAAATTATTGTTAATGGCCACGTTTACATTTTTATCTGAAGGCGTTACTGAAACTTTTAAGAGCTTTGCTGTTTTAAGTGTTTACAGGTAGCTATTCCTGGAAGAAATGACAGTTCCAATCTGCCCTATTTTATAATCCAAGAAGCTGTGCAGCAAAGCAGTACCTACTGTATTCAGGAAGGCAAGAAATAGAGTCAGATGAAGCGTTTGCAGATAACCCCCTGTCAGGTTTCCCCTGCCTCAAGGGAGAGACAAAATTCTTCCAAGTGGAGGCTGGCCAGGCACACGCCACCAAACCTTTTTTCCCTCCTGGCTTCCACGATTAAAAAGTTTAGTTAATTCCTGTGTTCTGGAAGGCCACAGGACATCACAAGGCAAGCTCAAATCTAGATTAAGGGAATTTTTATTGGAATAATTTCATAATTAAGGAAAAGCCACTGTAGTAACATGAAATTCTAAGAAGTACACAGTTTATCTTTAGAAATTTTGTTTCTAAATATGGACTACTCTCAAACTACAGTATGATTATATTGTGTCATGACTCATTAGAATAAATGAAAAAAAATTGCTATTCAGAATATTCAACTGAACAAATTATTTGAATTATAAATCCGTTCATGTTGTCATACTAAAAATATATAAAAGCTTTCCCCTCAGGACAATCATTTATACAGTGTAGTAAGAAAGCATAAAAATTCCTGTAAACAAATAATTCCTGGATCAAACTAGTCCTACCTCAAAAAATGGGAAAAATTAATACAGTTCAAGATCAGCTCCAAAGAAAGATCCTTCCAGGGTAAAGGAGTAATTTCATTAAAATTGCAGTAGCCAAAATTAAATTTCTCTGTGGTTTTAAAAATGGAAATGTTTGTTCACAAAAAAACACCACCACCATCACACCAGGAAAAGAGATTTTACTCTTATCTATTATTATTATTACATCAGGATTTCTGGATTGACAGGAAATGCTTTGCCTTTCAATATAGCTATCTTATATCCTACTATTCTTAATTATTCTTCTAGTAGTTACAAAACGTATGTAGGTACTGAATATTGTTTAAATGACTGTTTTATGACAGTTAAAATACTACTTGGGCTCTTACACCAAACTTGTATGGCTGACATGAAAATGTCTGAACACTTCATTGTACCTGCCCCTGCCCATGGCAGGGGGGTTGGAACTACATGAGCTTTAAGGTCCTTTCCAACTCTAACCATTCTAGGATTCTATTGTACTTCAGTCAATGAAAAGCAACAGTTTACTGAATTAAGTGATCAAGTATACGTGAAATTTCTTTACAGTCAAATGACTAGGAGTTTTCAGGTTTGTTAATCTAAATGTTAAGAGAATTATTGCTCTGAACCACTGTAAATAACTGCATTCTGAAACAGGTGAATCATCAGCAGATGTAACTAGTGGCCTTTCACTAGAAGACAGCTCAGCTTGCTCTCCAGAAAATCCCTTCTGATACAAGGAAATAGATGTGTCATAGGGGTAGCTTTTCATTTTCTTAAAAACAGAAATGCAAAACTCTCATCAAATATGTAATCACTTATTACAATCAAAGTTACGCTAGATTTTTGCTGAACATGATGCCACGTCCCATCTTTGCACTTCCATTAGCTTTAATTTTTAATTTGGCAAGTTTTTCAATACTGTCACTAGGCTTTTGAACACAGAATATGCATTAAATAGCAATAAAAGCTGGATTCTTTCAAGGCACTTAAAAAAAAGAATACATACATTTTTGCCCTTCTCCTGAACTTTCATCTGCAGCATAAGGTTCTGACTTAAAGTACATATATTGTGCTTCTCCTCTGCTCTTGCCACTTTCGTCGTATTCACTATCTGTTCCAGAATCTTCTTCTGCTGTGTCCCAGGTTTCTTTTTTCCCCTGATTCGCTTTTGATCGCCTACTACTTGTGATACTATGAGAATCAAGTCCATTAGCCAAGGGAAGTGGGGCATTGTCCACGTTGCATAAAGTATCACTGCTATGACTGGAGCTGAGGATATCACTGTCCACTGAACTTGTACTCCTGTCGTTATTTACATCCGAATCTGACCGTTCCTCAGACTGGAGATTTTCTGGATCGGAAATCTGAATTTGGTTTTCAAGTTCTCTGTTTTCTGCTGACACTGAAGAGTCTATTTCATTTAAAGGTGATTCGATGTTTTCAAAATCACTGGCTTCTGTGCTTTTGCTGCTGTCTCCGTTATCGCCCTCCTGCTGCTGCTGCAGGGACAAGCTTTTAAGCTTCTCGGTGCTTTCTTCAAGAATTGCCTCTACAGACTTCATATTACCTACAGGTCCTTTTACTCTTTCACAGGCATCATCCAAGTTGCCCGAATCTCCACTAGGCTTTTGATAAACTGCTCGCCTAAATTGAGATCCAGGTGATTGCTCTGGTAATGAAACATATAGTCTGATTGTATTGGCGTGACGATCCAAGAGTTTCCATAAATGAGAATCCGTATATGCCACATGACGATCTAAAGACTCTGAGCTTTCAATAAATACCTGAACATAAAATAACAGTGTTTTATCATGTAGCATTATTTTAAATAAAAGTAAGAGCAATAACAGCAACCACATAGAATTGAACACACATGTAAGAAATTACATCACTAAGAAACACTTACCATAAACCTTTCACCAAAAATTAAAATACATGTTTACAAAAAGATAGACTAAGGAGTCTGCAGTTTAATAATGATTTAACGCTTCGTTATTTTCACAGTCATGTTAAGATTGAAGTGAACCGCAACCAGACTGACCAGCTGCAGTAAACGCTTTTACGTTCAGAAGCGTATTGATCCATCACTTCAAGTGCACCCTTCACCCGTACCCTAACACTAGTTATGGTAGTAACAAGCCCCACAACTAGTTGGCAGTCCTTCTTTATTTTCTAGTATAGCATCATAAATAAAAATCTCTAAATGTATACCTGGGTAAGCAATAGCACAAATTAGAAAACAAGGGAACAAACTTCTCTTTTCCCTTTGACAAAGGCCACTGTGCTGTAGTGACCATGTGAACGCAAAAGGGTTTGAAGTGACTGAATAGCAAGTCAATGCCATTGCTTTGCTCGGCTATAAGACATCAAAGCCTTACCTTTCTATATTGAGGTTGTGTGTTCTTGAGTTTAAGTTTAGAAATTTTAGAAAACAAATTAGGTAGTTTCCATTGTATTATGCCAACGTTTCTTGCCTAAGAAGGGTTGACTTCCAAAAATCTTCACCCTAAGGTTGTTAGCCTCACCATCATTGCAATCACTGAGTATCAACCAGATGTCTGAATCTGCTCTACCTTATAACGTACACTTGGTTTCATATAGTCTATAGCATTCTATCAGCACAACATGTGCTAGTTAAACTAAACTCCACACAGTACACAGTGAAATATGTGACAGTTATCCCTTATAGATTCTATACAAATATCCATACCTTTTACAACACAACAGCAGAGTCTACAAATGAACACGTTAATCTACACAAATCTACACGAAACAAACACATTAAAAACCAGAGCATGTACCTTGTTGCTTCTAAAAAAGCCCTCGGCTTTCAGTGTTTTGCTGGACACATTCAGAAGACGCAAGTCATTGTAGCAACGTTCTAATACTACCCGCATTGTTTCAGCGGGCAGGTGTGTAGCCTAAAATAACACATTAACAATAAGGTAACACATGTTATACATAACTTCAAACAGTGGAACAAGTATTTCATTTATAAGATTATTCATAGGGAAATGAGGTTTGTTTATTGGCTTATAAATTGCAAGAAACAACGTGACAAAAACCTCCCAAACCTGGCCAGTCCCAGTTCCTTTCCTCCATCCTTTGATATGTAGCAAATGTTAGTTTTTCAAAACGGTCAGCAGACTAAAATAGCCTGGCTTTGCAGAGAACTGGCAAATTGCTAGTGACCAGTAATATAAGGAATTGGACGTTATTTAGAGTATGGACCAACTGAAAATAAATAAAAAAATATTCTCGAGCACCAGGTTTTGCACTGTTGACTTAGTTCTCAATAAGACTGAATTTAAATTACTGAAATCATGTTTCATAACAAATATGGTAAAGTTACACCAACCACTGAACTATTTTACGCAGAACTGACTACAATGCCTGTCTTCCAATTCAATGGAAGCAGTAACATTCCATGGTTTAAGCCCATGTAAAAGTTAATCTGCATCTTAATAACAAGTGACTGCTGGAATGAAAAGGAGGGTTTGTAGGGAGAATGGGGACACCTTTGGATGTTAAATTTCAATTACTGAAGGCAATGGTTGAATCATAGAATCATCTAGGTTGGAAAAGACCCTTGGGATTGTTGAGTCCAAACATCTACCCTACTCTACAAAGTTCTTCCCTACACCATATCCCCCAACACCACATC
>JAOXJM010000041.1:57134880-57157675 GCA_026413425.1 Tringa solitaria | reverse complement strand
TACAAGCCAGGATGCCATTGGCTTTCTTGGCCACCTGGGCACACTGCTGGCTCATGTTCAGCCGCCTGGCTATTAGAACCCCCAAGTCCTTTTCCGCCAGGCAGCTTTCCAGCCACACTTCCCCAAGCCTGTACTGATGCATGGGGTTGTTGTGGCCCAAGTGCAGGACCTGGCACTTGGTTTTGTTGAAGCTCATACCATTAACGCTGGCCCACGGTCCAACCTACCTAAGTCTCTCTGTAGAGCCTCCCTATCCTCATGCAGATCGACACTCCCACTTAACTTGGTATCACTGTAAACTGGAAGTTGTCATTGTCATGTAACTTGGAAGTTACATTTTGGTTCAGTTATATGGTAACAGACAGCTCACTAGTTCTGCAACTGACTGGATACTGAGTGAGGTGGTTGAAGTTACCAACCCAAAAAGAACACAAGCCTGACTCTTCAGCTTCCCCAAAAAACTTATTATCTGGTAAGCTACTAAGCAATATGGCCAGACAGTGCCTAAGCTTGTGCAAAAGCCAGGGTAGAACTCTGGATGGAAGCAAGTAACACATTGCTTCTTTTAGCAGCAGCGAGCCAACAGACAAGCTTAACTCTTAACAACTAACCTAGCCCTGCTGGACATGACACACAGTATGAACTTCAAAAGTTGCAGGCTCTCATTTTAGGTATTTAAATTATGACACATTTTCACAGTCGGAATGAACGAAAACTTTAAGACAAGTCCTTAACAACAGTAAATTACCTTTGAAATTAGCTGTTTAAATTCTGAAACTGTTTGATTCAAATAAGCTCGTATGCTTATTGGAGGAGCAACAGATTCAGTCTTTAGGTCAACTACATGAACCTTTACCATGACCTCTGTAGGGAAGAGGAAAAAGAAAACAAAACCACATATATATACATGAGAGAGAATTCAACAGGCAAAGAAAACACACATATGCTTGTCAGATGTACTGATTAAGGGGTTGCATTAAATACATACAGATGGTAATGAATTTGAAAAGCAGTCCAATTTCAGAATTTCATTGTCAAATCAATTTTAACACCAGAGGCAAAAATGTTCCACAGTTTGACAAATTTTACTATACCTTAGAACTGCTTCAATTAGAAGCAAGTAAGGAACACAGTACAGTACGTAGTTCTGAATTCTGACTTTAGTAAAATTTATCACAACAAAGATTTTCTTCTTTCACACATCATAATGAAGTTCTATGTTTTACAAGCTTTATTTTCATGTCATCACGCAATATACGATTTTAGTCTACCCTCCTCTATACATAATTATGTGTCTTACCACCAGGTTTATAGCACTGGAAAATTTGGTCAGGTCGTCTTGTTTCCAACAGCAAGTCAAACATGTACGTTGATTTGACACCTCCGAGTAATAAACCCATTGGTGTATCCTCTTCTCCTTCATAAGACCGTTCCAAGTAGTCGTGGAACTCATCGTATTTGACAAGACGACAGCAATCCAAAGGAACTGCCTCTTCTAAATCCATTAACTAAATCACACACAGGAAAAAAAAAAAACACAACAAAACTTTTCATAATGGTTCTTTTGCGAGTTTAGTTTTTCCCTTGTAAGCTAGAAATATCTCAGTACATATACATACAGGAATCTTTTGAACACACAAATTTCCATTTGGTTTTAGAAAAAACACATACATCATATATACAGTACATACACATACTTGTAACGTATATACGTGTTTTCAAAATCAAAAAGAAAAGGGAAGTTCGAAAAGTACACGAAGACAGGTCCTGGAAATATATTCAGAGGAATACATTGCCTATCAGGTATACCAAATGCCACCTTAGAGGCCTGAGGAAGTCATATCCGCTCATCATCTTCTGTGCATCTCAAGGAGATGCTGACACATTCCAAATCTGTAACTGCCTTGCTGGTACTCTCCCAGCCAAAGACACATACGGTGTCTTTGAAGAATCAAAGAGTACAAGTAGGTAAGCAAGAATAGATGTCTTCAACTTCTACTTGTTTGTGAAAGGCAAAGATCAACAGACCCTTTGGTGCCCACTGATGTTATTTTATTAGTTGTGCAAGAAGTTGCTTGACAGAATTATCTTATTACGTATCTAATACCACAGTTTTTACTGCAACACAAATATAAGCAATTCAGAATTCTTTCAACTTACTGAAGACAGCAGCTCTCACTGTCTGATTTTAAAATGAGGGTATGTAAAAATCATAATGGCTTTTAAAAGGGCAGGCTATATCATTCCAATAAGAAATCATCTGATGGCTACTAATAGAAAACTCAGTCAATAATCCCCAGCTAGAACACCTCTTAAAGAAAACCCCAAACCAGCCCCTCAAAAGCAACCTACAACAAAGAAAATCCACAGCCAACTCCCCCCAAACACTCCCACAGCATCAGACATTTAAAAACTGAAGACAGACAACAGCAGGAAAAGAACATCTAACAGTTAAGCTTTTATGTTATGCATAGAATACCTTGTAAGCTATTTCCACAGCTTCCTTCAGTGTCCTGTCCTTATGAACCTCTAACTTGTTCTCCATCATTATTTGTTTTGTAGGATGCATGCAGAACAATTTAATCTATAAAATACAAAAAGAAAATTGACCATGAAGGTATTTGCAAATGCCTTTCATATTAGAGTATATTTAAATTTACAACCCTATATTCAAACAATCTAATATAAAATACATCTTTAGCTCTACTTCAGCTACAAGATAGCTTCCTTTCAGCTAGTTAACACAACGACAAAGAAATTTCACATTTGTTTTTCCTACATGCATTTTGTTTTGGAGGATTTGCATGCTGCCTACAGTTTAAAGATGTTCAGGTTATAGAAGTTGTACCCTAGCTTGCAAAAATATATACACGCTACTACTATCTACTGTGCCTTTGACTTTTTCACAAAAAGTTACATATCTAGCAATCATAGAGAACCTTCTAATAAAACAATCATTTGATTCATAGGCAGCCCAGCTGTCATGCTTGTAATTCAAAGATGTGATATTTAGTTTGTTACTGTTGACTCCATGGTTGGAAAAAGATTCCACTCTTTCTGCCAAATGATTATTTTAAATTAGTTTAGGAAACATCACTTCACAGAGTAAAGGGTCACAATACAAAAAGATTTAACAGTATGAAACACCTAACATACAGTATTACATACTCTTGGAATTCATTTTGCTGAAATCAAGTGATGTCAGATTAACTATAGCTTTGTTTTGGTTTTAATACCAGTTCAAATTCACATGGAAGACATGAACTCACCAAAAATCTCTGGTGAATGCCTCTAACAGATGCCTCTACTGTTTACAGGCTTCCAATAGGTGTACAATTGATTTTAGAGTTATTAATACAAATACACTTATCACAGAAGTCCTTGTATTAGAGACATTACTATTTACTGTAGAAACATTTCTTACTAGAAATGTATTGTTGCTTTTTTCAGTAGAAATTCTAACCTTGCAAGTGTTGCGCTCAATTTCACGTTGCCTCTTCTCTTGTTCTTCCAATTCTCTCTCTTTCTGTACCAATTGTTTAATATGCTCTGGATACTCATGTGCCTCAAGAAACTCTGCCAGTAAAAACAAAGCAATAGTTTTAAAAATTAGATTTTTCCATAGTGGGCAACTACGGAATTACAGAATCATAGACTTGCCTATCTTGGAAGGGATCTTCTGATCATCTAGTCCAACCATCAACCTAGCACTGACAAAAAACATCACTAAACATATCACTAAGCCCCACATCTATCCATCTTTTAAATACCTCCAGGGATGGTGACTCGACCACTTCCCTGGGCAGCCTGTTCCAATGTTTGATAACCCTTTCAGTGTAAAATTTTTTCCTAATACCCAACCTAAACCTCCCCGGCACAACTTCAGGCCATTTCCTCTTGTCCTCTGGTATATTTAACAGCTATCTTTCTTGCCTTCTTCCATCTCTCTTCTCCACTCAAATTTCCCACTATACCATGCCCCTAATTCCCCCTAATTATACATTAGCAACACGAGAAATTGCTATTAGCACAAGATAAATATTCCAGTATCAGTAAGGGAAGCTTTGCTGTTGTAAAGAAATACACCAAAACTGATGACTGCACTTGAGACTGTTTTTACAATAAAGGTAAAGTCTGTTCTAAAAGTGAATTACCTGATAATAAGTCATAAGATATCACCTATATCATGATAAAATAAATATTGCACCTAATACAGATTAGTGTACTTCATGAGATTTTGTTTCATAAAGAAAAAGAAAAACAGAACATGTTTAAAAAAATAAAAATCAAATTTTGCAAATACAGTTGTCTTCCAATCCTGGTGCCACTTCTATCACAAAGAAGTGTACAACAAATTTTTCAGGACTTAAAAATGGGATTGCCACATTCCAGACATCTGAAGTAGCAGATTCAGTTTCTTTCTTTCTTTATTGTGGAATTAACAAATCACAGCATTTATAAAAATCTATTTCCAAAGACTGCTCTTGGCCCACAGACTTATTATTTGTTTTGGCTCTGACAAATGTCTACTTTATAAATTTATTGAAAAAAGTTTTAACAGCATCCTTCTTGCGTTGAATCAACTTCAAAACTATATAAAGCATATACTTCAGACATTGTTACTTTAAAACCAAATAATGTATTTTTATAACTGCACTGTACCCTACATCATGAATTCTCAGAAACAAAAAGAAGCCAAAACTGATTTTATGAGATACTTTGTTTTCCTCCCTTCCTATTTCCTCAAGAAAAATGCCATTGCTCAACTTTATAGAAAAAATAGTAGAAAAGTAGGAAAAAAAAAGAGTAGAGAAGTAGATAATAACAACACATTTGAAATTAGTCAATGTATGATGAAGTAGATCACTGCTGAAAGTAAATGTGGTTTGTGTTTATTAGGATGTTGAAATGAGATGACAAATTTGCTCCAAGCATCATAAACACTTTTTAGATACATTGATATAGTAGTAATTGCAAGTCTACTTTTTATTAAATTTAGATTTTTTTAAAAAAAATAAAATCTAGTATAAGCGTAGGATTTTTGTACTTTGTACTCCCCCAAAAAAATTAAAACTTTTTTTACTCATCCTTGCACCAATAATTTCTTTCCTTATTCTTGCTAACAGTCACCCTCAGTTTCTCATGGTGAAATTTGAAATCTTACCAGAAAAGGAGTCAAAAGGAAGCAGATAACTGCTCCTCTCCCTCCTAAAATATTTACAGCACAGAATAACATAAACAAAGTGTTATTTTCAAAGACCTTTTATTCCCTCCTCCACTGGACACATTACAAGCTGATGTGTTGCAAACTTAAGTATACAAGTTTATTTTCTACACTTGCATACTCTTCAAACAGAATGAGTACAGCCCAAAAGGAACTACACAATATGAAGTACCAAAGGTTTCAGTTTTAAGATTCTACTCTAAGTAATACGTAATTTCTTTTTTACCAATCAAGAATAAAATAAATTCATCTATTGAAATATTCTCCCTACAAAGGATGATTTTAAGATTCTTGAGCTTGAATGTATTCTTTGAGAAACCAACTTGAGCACTTAATGAAAAGGAAAAAAAGAAAAAATGCAGAGGTGGTAGAGGTTTTTTCCTGCCTTTGAAAGTTTATGTAGCTTTTCATCTCCTCAAGCTATTATGAAATATTATTCACTGACTGGATTTGTTATGCAATTCAGGGAATTAAAGTTGTGGCAACTGAACTACATACATCCCAAAAACTTAGAACAATCTATACTATTTTTCAGGCTATAAACAGGCTACAAACTGACAAGGTTCCCTTCATAATGGCAGACTACTGAGTTTTCCCTTTAAGAAAAAATAAATACAGCTTTGATATTGCAAGCAAATTAATTTTTGGCTCAATTCAACCAGTTGGAATATTAACAAATTACTTGATTCTTGCAGGCACGCTGCTGCTGAGAGCAAGTGTGGGTAGCCACTGCTCTCCTGCTTTCCTTCTACAGCTAACAAGGGATTAACAAGAAGGGCAAAATAGCAAACTAACATGGTTCCCTCTATTTTTATATTAGTTAAAAATAAGTTCTATCAAACTTCCATTTACTACTGCATCACTTAGGTATGCTCAGATTTTACACGAGAAATGTTAGTATTTTCAAGCAATCACTACAGTATTACTAAAAAAAAAGCCTACAGCAAGAGAAATCCTGGATGTTTACAGTTATTAGTAATTTGAACAGTCTATGACCCTATGGAAATAGTCAATATTTGAACAAAGTCTTCAACCAGACATTCTTGTTTTGAATCCAAATAGGATCTTCATTTTCCACCATGACATATTTCAAAGATTAATCAACCTGTCAGGTATCACATGGGGCCAGGCATCCTCTATGTCTTCGTGAACTACATCAGAGATGAGGGCAATAAAAGGCGATGAAATTCAAGATTTGTTTCTGACTATATAATTTATATTATACTGTCTTACCTCCTAACTGAAACACAAAAAATAAGGACTGGTTATAAATTGTAAAGTTTTGTCATTATGAAGTTCTTGCATACTCATTTTTAAGTGAAGGAAGTAATCTTTATTTTCTACTACACCAATCGTGACACTAGTATAGCACTACACTATAGTTTATTGTGTTACCCAGTATATCTGTTCTTCATTTCCATGATACGAAACAGTAAAAAATTAGAAAATTTATTTTGTGATGACATCCTAATGATCCATAAAGGTTTACTCTAAGAGTAACGAAAAACACCTCCTTATTCCACAAACAGAATTTACAAGTTAACAAAACATACTTACTTGCATTTCTCACTGGATCCTTCAGTCTATATATCAGCATGTATGCATTTGTGGAGCTGGTGGAGATAAGAACAGTTATCTGAATCTATCAGACAGGAGGACAATACTGACTTCAAAAGTTGTTTTGTTTTTGTTTTTCAGTAAGGAGCTGTGTCATACATATCTTAGCAATACAGTAACCAAAAAGTATTTTCAAAAATAAGTATCACATTATTTTAATGATCTGAAACAGCAGTCCGGATAATTTTTACAACTATTTGAAGCATCTACTATGCATTTTCAGCTAACACGTTAAGCGTATACATCTTGGCCATTCATTTGATTACACTAAAGCACCACCAGAAAGAAAAGTAATATTACAATGCTACTAACCTAGCAAAAGCACTGGAATAATAGCCTCTGCTTCCAGAAGATCCACCATATGTTTTCTTAATATCTTCCTGAGTTATCTAATGGAAAATCAATTTAATGGTTATTTGAGAAACTCGCATTAATCGAGATGTGTTTATTCTCATTAGGAAAAATGGCATTACATAAGTAACGCATAATAGTAATCATTCTAATTGTTAAAAATATTTCTGCTTATTTGCTGACTGAAAAAAGTATGTTTCAAAGTGATCTACCTCTTCATTTTACAATGAATGCAAACTGAATTACTTTTTTTACTAGGTAGGAACCTCTGAGAAAAACATTATTCAGGTTCCTGATGGCAATAACACTTACGGATACATGTAACATCGGAAAAGCCTCAGCAGGACAGGTTTAACAGCACAATCTAGATTGGAACAGATCTACATATACATGTCTCTAAGCAAGAAGTTTTCTTCACATGGACAGAAGGCAAAATCATAAATCTAGCCTGGCTTCTTTATGACCCATTCCCCCTTCACCATCAAGAAGAAACACTCCTCGCCCCCAGTGCACAAAAACCCCATACATAAATAAAAAAACCCCATAGAAATTAGTCAAACCAATGAGTGAACCTTATGTATATGGCAGGACATTAGGAAGAGAAGATGAAACAAAATAAATGCTTGAAATACCTGCACATAGAGCCAGCTTCATCATATATAAGTGAAAAATCACATATAAAAGAAAAAACTTTGGAGTTCACCTATGTGTAAGAAAGATAACTAAAAATACTATTTTTACCTTGCTAACATGCTGATCATTAAAGCTGTACCACTGGTCATCACTAAAAGATTTTATACAGGCATAATAATGGCCACCAGCAGCACTTCCAGAATGAACCATAACAGAAAAGAGCTCATACAGTAAAGAACTCTGGAGAGAGAAAAGAGAGAGATGTGAGGATAACCAAATGATCATATTTCAAAAATTTTACAATTACATGAACCCAAATGTATTAATAGTTGTATGTTAGAAAATAAACCTGTATAACAGCACTGCATTACTGCATTAGACACTGACCAAAATCAGAGCTGTGATATGCTAAACATTATACAAGAGTATGTAATAATGGAAGTAAAAAGGAACTTCCCTTTTCGCTGGTGCAAAGAGAGAGAAAAGACCAAACCAAAAAAACCCATGGAAACTGTTTGAACTGGCTTAATGCATTACTGCTGCTTCCTATCTGTATTATCTCTGAATTTGTGACTTCTTGTGCTAGATAGGTATTAAACAGATCTCCACAAAAGAAACAAAGAAACAACCAGTTTGCCTGTAGCTAAAGCTTAGGCTTATTTGCTATCACGCTTCTCTGCATTGCTGAGGATTGCTTTTTACCCCTTAATGTATATTGCAAACCAGCAACACCCGATTCAATGCTTATCAGCACTCTGCATTAGTTTCTCTCACAGCACTCTGAGGTTGCTGTCCTAATCCTTTCTTTCTATAGATCAAAGGCTCAAAATAGAGGGTACTAAGGACATACGTTCAGTGTTACATATACACTAAAAAATAAAACTGAACAATAATGACTCAGACAAGTGTTACAAAAATTAACTATTTATAGATTATATAGAGGAAACGCTCTGTAAATTCCTAGCATATACTGCATCTATTATTAAGGTATCCAAACCAAAAAGCTAACAACATGGTTTGACAGCTAGTTTGCCTTGAGAACAAGTGGTATGAATTAACTGGCCAAAGCTACTGTCAATGTTAGGACATGGCATTTGCATTACAGTCACTGGATGGAAACAGGGACAATCTAATAATTTCTTTTTTCCAGCTAAGATTGCCAGTATTCAGAACATTGATCAAAAAACCCTCTCAAATAGTTTAAGGTAAATGTAAACAGGGACAGGTGTACAGTTTAAAATGCAAGTTGGCCTTTAAATAATTATGAAACTAACAGTTACAGCCAAACAGCTTCCTAACAACTCTGAATAACAGCTATTGGCCAAGTTTCAAACGAGTTCACAGAATAACAACCCATGCAGTACACATTGTAGACGTTACCATAAACCTCAAAGATTCTTGATGAATTCTGTATTGGCAAGAAAATTTAATCATGTTTCTTAAAAATCTATGTTAATCTTTATGTCCCACGGAAGGATGGCTGCTATCCTAGACTGACTTGCTGCTCAATTCCTTTATATTAAACTCAAGATGACTGAATGAATATTTAACATATAAGCCCATAGCCTCATCTATATGGCCATTTTTATAACAACAAGAAATGGATAGCAGAGATTGATCAAAAATTTCCAATCTTCTCCTAGTAAAATGCAAAACACGTTTGCAGTCAAAGCTGGTAGGACCTTTAACAGTTGGCCTCAAAGGAAAAACAGCACTAACAAGACAAAACAGTCTTCAATTTGAGGGTCTGCTGCCAAAACAAGTTATCTGGGAATTCTCAGTCTGACAAGCTGGGAAGACTTTTATTCTCAGAAGATCTACAGATCAGTTGCTTTCCTTTGCTGTAGTGTCAATTTTTGGAATCTGATTAAAAACGTATGGTCCCACCTCCGATATCAGAATTATTGATATTTTTATCATTTACATTTATAGTGCATTAACCCTGGCCAGCAACTAAGCACCCACCCAGTCACTCACTGTTCCCCTCCAGTGGGACGACAGAGAGAATAGGAAGAGCAGAAGTGAGGAAACTTGCAGTTGGAGATGACAACAGTTTAATAAGTGAAGGAAAGCAGGAAAAGAAAAAAAAAAAAGGTGCAATGATGCAAAGGCATTACTTACCACCTCCCACCAGCAGACCAAGACCCAGCCAGTCTCTGAGCAAGAGCTACTTTGAAAAGCCCCCAGTTTTTACTCCTGAGCATGACATACATAACAGGGCATGGAATATTCCTCTGGTCAATTCAGACCAGCTGTCCCAGCTATCTCCCCCTTCCAGCTTCTTGCCCACCCCAAGGCCTACTCATTACAGGAGCAGAATGAGAACCAGAGAAAGCCTTGGCGCTGTGCAAGAGTTAACACGCTGGTGTGCTACGAACACTGTTTCAGTCACAAATCCAGAACAGAGCACCATACAGGCCGCTGTGAAGAAAACTAACTCCATCCCAATCAGAGCCAGTACGACATTTTTGTAAACATACCTTTTCACTGCCAGCTTTAGAAAGTCTTTCTGCTGCACTGTTGCTTTCGAGGCAGATTCCTTCATCTACTCCATCATCATTAGAAAAATCATTGCTCATCTGATCACTGTGACAACTGCCTTCATTTTCAGCTCCACTATCAGTGCAACTCTCAGTCTGGGGAGACTTCTTAAAAATAAGACATACATACTAATATTATACAACATTTAAAGTTACATGAAACAAGAAATAATGTTTGTAAAATGAAAGAAATCCCCATCTGCAAAACAATGAAACTCCTCAAAAACCTAGAGACCTCTGCGATTCAGCATTGAGAATGGACTTATTTCTGTTAGTAACTGTCTTCAGTCTACCTCTTAGATAGTATTTTCTGGTCTTGAGTGCAACTGAATGGTAATTACCTGATCTCATACTTAACAAGATTATATTTGTTACTAGCCTATTCTATTTACCAGTTAATTCAACTAAATACCTGGAGATCTAATACCAGATAGTAAATCCTATTGCAACATGGCACAGATAATCAGAACTGATTTGACTGGAAATATTTTCATCCACACTTTTTTCCATTTCAACTCACTGGGCAGAGTCAAAGTATTACAGTAAGACTGATTAGTGTTCTATTAGCTTAAAAGCACGATGTCAACATTGCTATGAATGCATTTCATTTAGTCAGTATATTCACCTCTTACCCGATCCTCTTTCCTCAGGATAATTCTTTTAATTTTCTGACAGCTGTTAATTTTGTCTCAAGTTCTATCTCCCAGATTGATTTCATTCTCATTTAGCCCCCCCCAGTAACACTGAGAGGTCTTAGATTGCTTAAGTGGCACACTTCATAAACCAAAGGTTTGTACAGGGTCAGAAAAGCCCCTCCATAGGCATTTCAATGGAGTACTTCTCTTACACCACTACAAGCTAGCAAAGTGACATGAAGGTTTCAGGAATGGACTTCGATGAATAAATTTAGTCTTCAATGCAGAAAGTACATTAAATACTTCTTGGCGAATGTAACTACCCAATACACATGAATTTTGGCCAACACCAAAAAGAATAAATCAGAAGCCATAAGAATATGCTAGTAAAAAATAATATATTTAAAAGTCTCATTTCTACAACACACAGAACATGGTGAGTCAGAGGGAAGGATCATTAATCGTTCATGTTTTCTGGACTAACCTCAGTGCTCAGAGTTTCAAAACTTTATACCACTTTTTGTGGCCAAAACAGATTCAGCCACAAATTTAAGAAACAAGTTTCATTCTGGATTTACAGCATATGTAGAAGCCCTGAGACTTGGGCTTTTAAATCACTCATGTGACAATATAATAAATCAGAAAAAGCTTATTTATGGAAATATAAAAACCCTGTAGTGATTAGAGAACATGCTTCCTTTTCAATTCAACAAAAATCCACATGGACAGATTTAAAAACTTCAAATTAAAATATTGCCATAGCTAAAGAACATTTTATGTAGATGAATAATGTTGTTAAAATGCATTTATTAGACCGAAGTTTTAATTTTCTTATTGAGAAACATCAATAAAGACTTCTCTGAAGCCGAACACATTACCTCATCTTCAACGTCGATGAAAACACTCATGTCTAACTCCTCAGGAAAAGTCATACGATCATTTAGTTTAATTCTATGCATAGTGGTATAATCAAAGTCAAATCTCTTCAGCTGTAATGTCAGGAGGTACGGAAAATGCAAGAACCGCAGACCCTAAATGAAGCAAAACCAAGATTATGCTACCATTGTCAGGATTGGTATTTACCAAAAGTAATTTTCACGAATGATTTGGACAGTCTTTACCTTCCTTGCATCACATTTCTTCTTACATCGCTCACAAAAATACTGATTGGGGCCATCGAGAATCTCAGGTTGAATGAAAGCATGCAGTGCTTCTTCCTAATAATAAAGAGATGTTACCTGATTTTTAAGGAATGTTTACTATGTAGGTATAAAGCAGAATGATAAATTTACAATGAGATTGCAAACACATGCAAATTGCTTCAATTAAATCTACAACCAAAATCTGATTGACATAAACTTTGATACAGACACAGAGTCAGTTAAAATATAAAGAGAAACTGACCCTTCTACCAAGCCCAAGGTTAAACAGTCAAACCACAATTACTGCTAACTATATTTCATTCAGTATTTGATGAATCCAAATTTTCTTGTTTTTTAATAAACATACAATATAAAACAACATTTACTCCTGTTACCTTGCACATCACATTTAGTCATCTCTGTTCAGTCAAGTACTGTGAAAACAAGCTTATTATTTAACACCACTTTGGCCCTGTTCTCTCAGAATTCTGATGTGGTTCTTTTGCATTTCAAGAAGAATTTTTCCCAACAGATATCATCCAATAATTACTGGGGTTGGGGGGAGGTAGCAGGAAAATCATTACTCAGTTCCTCAGTGCCCTGCCTGAAGACAGCCTTAGTCCCATCCTACAAAGCAACTTCTACATTTGAAGATAATACTTTTAAGTGAAAAGCGGGGAAAGGGCAGAGGGAAAGTGTTTGAGCTCCACACCCAAAGGAATGAGAATCAGGTATGGCCATCTCCTGTGGAGACAGAACTTGGTTCCTAGCATAAACCTTATAAGGCAACTGACCAATAACTTGAATTTTGTCCTCTGACAGCTGCCTAAAAGTTCTGTAACTTATGCTTAAATCCAGGAGTTTAATGATTTCTACTTCGCTCCTCTTTACAGCAATCAATATTCAAAATGCAAGCAAACTGAACCGTAATCCTCCCCATAATGTAATTTGCAACAATGGTATTACACATAAATTGTATATTCTTGAGAACAAACTTGTCCAAACAAAATTCACTAAGAATACCGAGATGGATTTAGTGAAGAATTTTACCCAGAGATTTTAAAAGTTAAAGCCTTTAGCCCAGTCAATTTGTAAGCTGACAGGCTCTGGGTTCCTGAACTCCAAGTAGAACCCATAAGTTCTCCGTTCAGCTATGGAGGTGAAAACAAATACAACTTGCATGTTTAGACATTCAGTTCAAAGCAAATAAGATCAACAGAAACAATGGTTTTTAACACCATCGCCGCTTATGAAGGACTGTAGCTGTTCCCTGAAGTCTGAATACGTAAGAGGGGCTTAACTGGGCCTCACCAATTGTAATGTGGCTGGCACAGAACTTAAGTTCTATCTAAATCACATTGTTTGATAAGCCACACTTCAGGAGGAAATCAAAGAAAACCTCCCCAAAAAACTCCAATTCTTCCCTTCTTCCTTCTTTATGAAGAGCCCGGGAAGTAGCAAGAACAATAATAAAACAAATGCTTTCCAAGAGCTGTTGCTGTTCCAGGAGAGAGGACTTTTTAAAAAAGGACTGTATTCCAGGTGACAACTATTCACAAATGAAAAATGTGCTAAACTCAATAGAACAACGGTACACTGAAGGCAGTCATCACACACTACCAGTTTTGGATCCAGCCAGAAAAGCCTTTGAACAGCCCTCAAATCACAGCTGTTCGGCAGAGAGACTCTCTGAACTAAAACTGCCATCTACATATTTACTTCCTTAAATACTACAGAGGCTGAGTTGCTTTTCACTCAAGTGCAACATACTGCCACAGTGTTTAGTAAGATTATGCACCGAGATAGGAGGCATCTCATTCTAAGAGGTAAGAAAAAAGACTAAGCAAGTTATAACCCTGCTTAAAAAGAAAGGAGAAAAGAAAGAGATTACTGCATTTTGACCATTCTGTAAAACAGTTTAAGGAATTAATATTCAGAACTATTTAAACAAAGACAAAAAAATTAATAACCAGCGCGGAAAACATGAAACCTAGACACCTTCACATAGTGACCACAGAACTATCGGTTATGAATCAAGTGCCAGTTAAGACAATAAAAACGTATTTCAAGTGTAAGAAAAGTTGCAAATTCATGCATCACCATGAATACGAATGAATGGGAATATATGAATGATGGGACATAGTGGTTATGTAGTGTTTACAGACTATGTGATGTGCAATTTAACAAGAAAACATACTATAAATTTCCACATATGGAACAAAGCGATGGACCTTCAGACCCCCCAAAACTGAATGAAGTATTATAACATTACTCTTGTGGTTTCACTGCTTGCCACATAGTAAGCTGTGCTTCGAAAAACCTGATTAAAAAACTCTTGAGAAATCCACTATTTTTGAGCAATGTGAATATCCATGCATTTTTCAATCCTTGTAAAGGGAACATCACTGTTCTTCAGGTATACTTATTTATGTCTCCTCAGGTTTTCTCCTATCTAATCTTTACACTGAAGTGAATTCTGCTGATTAGGATGTTTCTTAATGCAACTCCTATTCTAATACAGTTCACCATTTTCTACTGGCAGTTTACTCAGCAAAACCAGTGATAAAGCTTCTACGCTGCACAACCTATCACATGACAGCCCTCATTTTAGTGCAAATCAGCTTCAAAGGTAACGTTTACTTTAAAGTAATCTTCAAAGAGGTAACGATTATGTGGTCTTTGAGCTAGTAAGCATTTCCACCATTCCTAATACACATACTTCAAAATATACCCCCAAAGATCAAGCAATACATTAGCGTGACAAGAGCTATTTAAACTTCTTTATAGTTCACAAAAACAAAAACACAATATAGGCTGAGCGATTTCTGGAGATCTTCTGATCCTAACTCCCCGCTCAAAGCCAGTCCAACTTGAAGCAAATTGCTTAGGGCCTTGTCCAGCCAAGTTCTGAGTTCATCCAGTTTTTAATATTCTGACTATGAGATTTCTAACACTCATCATACTAAAATGCCAGAACAAATAGTTCAAATTAATTTCTGTCTAGCTAAAGATATACACTTAGGACACACTCTTCTTCACAAAAATGCATTATGATCTAGTCAGTAGTCCGACAGGTATCTTAATGCAAGCATTTA
This sequence comes from Tringa solitaria, assembly GCA_026413425.1. Lineage (NCBI taxonomy): Eukaryota > Metazoa > Chordata > Aves > Charadriiformes > Scolopacidae > Tringa > Tringa solitaria. The sequence goes on along the minus strand of JAOXJM010000041.1, from coordinate 57,142,438 downwards.
TATAGAACCCGCGAACAGGAGCAGTAGAACTTTAATAAAAAGTTACACAATAAAAAAAAAATTTGGAAACTAATTGCCATCTCAGATTTTCAGAGCTCATCTACTTTTCCAACGTCCAAAGAACATGCTCAACTACAAATACAAGACCTTGTTGTTACCAATCTAGGTTAAAAAAAAAGTAAATGTCATATTATCCATATTCTAACTGCTGTCAACAGTTATAGTTTGGCAATGACAACTCAAACTATGTTCGCATGAAGTCTAAATTAACTTCTACCCAATATTCTACTTGTATGCATACTTACACCCTTAAAAGAAAAGCTAACATATAAAAGATGGTGAAAACTAACAACACTTAACAAAACAGAATTGTGTTTGCTAAATCTCCAGAATACTTATATTATTACTAGTCTTCTGGTGTTATAAAATATTTTCCACTGTTTTCTAGTAATGTAATTTCAGCATGTGAGCTAGTTCCCCAGGAAATAAAGAAAGTGTAACTGTATCCTTCCCAGTTCTTCAATGTTCCCATGTATTTAAGAAGCAATACATACATATTTACAGATAAATGCAACATTTAAGGCATCTACATTCTTTTGGTAGTACACAATGTCGAACAGTGGGATAATACATTTTATGTGGCATTCTACAGATTAACCTTACTTGAAGCTCATACATCCATTCTCTCTTATTAGAAAGTAATGGAAAATCACTTACCTCTAACTAGAGTTCTTTGAAGGTAGTATCCTCCTTAGATCCCCTATCTTGGGTTGTGTCGCCTGCTGCAAGTTCCCTTAGGAGCTGACTAGCAAGGTCTAAAAAGTTTTACATTCCCTTCTATAAGCCCTATTAGCGCATGTGTGAAGTTTTTGATTTCTCATACCCTTTTACCTACACCTACTAAATCACCATCATCTATGGATCAATGGAGGATACTACCTTCAGAGAATTCCATTTAGAAACAGGCGATTTTTCCCTTCTCCAAAAGCAAGTATCCTCCATATCTCCCCACTGTTGAAGACTACAAAACTAAAAATTACATCTGCTATAGATAATACAAATGCAGGGAGGAGAATCAACTGAATATAATCAGAATACAAACTAAAAAAGCTCAAAAATTGAAGCATCAATACAAATTGCAACCACGTAAGTCTGTGTAACAAAAATCTTAAAATTATTTTCCTCAATGTAGAAAACCCAGTAAATGCTGATTTTCAATATCAAATACTACTAAAAATAATTTGATATTTATGTTCCTAATTGTTCAAGCTTTCTGTGTTTTTACAAATAAGTTTTTTTTAGCATTCCGCTATAGACTTCTGTACTAAAGAAAAAAATTCCAATTTGAGACAAATGTACAATGCATTGTTAAATGCAGAGTACAACCACATGAACTGCATAGTTTTCAATAACAGATCAGAAAATTTTCATTACTGAATAAAAATTATAACAAAATTTTGGTGTAGGGAATATTTCTAGAAATTACTTTTAAAAACTGAGATGGGAAGTCATCCACATAAAATATTAATCTGTATCAATGGAATGGCAGCTCAAAATACGGCTTTTATTAGCTGAGTAGTTTTAAATAAATTTAATGCACTCTTAGAAAGAATTCAAAGGCCTTTAGCTTGAATCCTTTTTAAGAGATCACTGTCCCTCCTCTTTAAATATTAATCTTGAGAAGTAGTAAAGTTTGACAGTATGAAGTTCTTTGAACCTACACTGCACCTAATTCTAACTACTTTTTTCTTAACAGAATTACTGTTAAGAATTACAGACTATTAGCACCAACATACTAAATACAAAAGGAAAAATACTTTATATATAATAAGTAATCGTGGTAAGCCAATTACACAACGAGTGTTCATTTAAAATAACCTTTACTGAAAGACTTGTTTGATTTATTCTTATTCTTTCTCACCACTTCATCTATAGTACAGGTATTTTAAACCACAACAGTGGAATTCCACAGTCTGTAATCACTTCTTTTCAGGGGGGTGGAAAAAATAAAACAAAAAAAACTTCCACAGATTTACTAAGCAATATATATGCTTGCCAACATCAGTAATGCTGGAGCAAAAGTGACCAAGAACACTGATGTACGATAGGATTTTTTATTATCATTAAATCGCTTATTAAAAGCATATGGTATTTGAGAAGTGAACTTTAAAAAGCACAGCAACAACATGGCAATTAAACTAAAAATTCTAAGCCCACGTTCTGCTCTTTCACTACGACTTTCAACAATGCTCTGAAAATTTAGCAGATGTGCCAATAAAGAGAACAAACCAAATAAAACTTAGTGATCTCATAGAAGTATCTTGAGTAAATGCTGAAGGTTTTATCAGGAAGAAAATAATTGATTACTGCAGCCTTAAGGCAATAAAGTTGCATTTCCCCTCCCCTTATACATGCACCAGTAGGACTCATTGAAGGGCAAAAGAAAAAAAAAAAACAGAACAAAACAAAAAATAACCCAAAAAGCCAAAAAAAAAATCTTCTAGAACTTGCTAGCTGGTTCACTGCACAAAGACGAACACCCCAAGATGGAGTATCTAGGATGATACTTACCACGTAACAAATTATACCACTGTCGCATTATGTATTCTATGTGTGTATGGATGCACTATTAGTCAGCATAATAGTACACACCACGCTAGCAAACGCCTGGTTGGAGCCGTACGGCCGGATGACCAAAGGAATATCCAGGTACGTGTCGATTCTCCAGCCTTCATAGCCGCATTCTAGACATCTTACATAGTCCTTCAGTTTGCCTTGATACAGTTGATTTATAAGATCGGCCTGAAACAAACAGATATTTGACAGAGCTTTAAACAAATGAAACAAAACATATTTCCTTTGTTTAGTTTTACAAGAACATGCCTTTCTAAAATTCAGCCTGAATTGCATAGCTACACAGACTACAATTCCCACTACACAAAACATGTATCAAATGAGTTTCTCAAACCATGTTATATAAGCTTCACAGTATGCTTTTATGGTCACATCTTAAGAGTGACTACAGAACTACCAAAACTGAAGTTCGTGTTTTAAAAACAAGCCTGATCTTGCAGACATTGTCAACAGGCTCACTGATAACTGTAGTCTTTCCCTGTGTCTCCAGAGGCAGGTGCAGAATGAAAAAGGAATTGAAAATCTACAAATCTGACAATTGGCCTATAACAAGTTGGCCACTTATCAGAAGCCTGTGTAGCACGTGTTAGGAATATATTCCTACCTATCTTTCTCCTACATTAGAAGACTGGCTTGAGCTGCAAGAACCCACAAAGTAGCCTAATAAGGACTGACAGCAAGGAAGCTATCAAAGGAGTTACACAACCACTTTCTGCACTTTGAATGAAAAACAAGTATCCAGAGTTCAGGATATTCCTCTTTTAACTGGGAAAGGAAAACATAAGCAGCACACCTCTCAAAAGCTGCACATTATAGCAACTTAATTATTGCAGCAAACAAGAAAACTGGCAGCTATTGTAAGCTTTCAATAACCTTGTATTTAAAATTCACTTAACATTTGTCACAATCTTTCTTAAAAAACCCAACAAAACTCACAACAATACCACACTGCTGAATGAAGAAAATTCTTACACAATTACCTGTTCTGTTTGCTTCCATTTCTGCTCCAAAGCATCAAACATGACTCTACAAAGCTCCTGTACATCATGTTGCTGCCATGCTGTTAGAAATTAAAATTAATCTTAATTAAAACCAAAGATGTTATTAGCCCCAAAATTCACTACTGAGCCAGTGTTCAATTCCACAAGCCACTGCCTCAGAAGTTAAGTTAGAAAAATAAGCAGGCAGCTTGCTCACAATGTGTACATATAAACAAGAATTGTGCATATAAGCAAGAATATGTAAAAAACACAGAAATGCTAATACGCACTGTTATAAAATAAACTGGTTCTGAATTGTTTCCCGCTTTGCACTGATCCTCTAAAATTTTTTTTTTCTTTGTTAAGTGTAAGGACACTGAAATGCAACTCCTTATCATCATGTGATTACTCCATGGAAAAATCGGCAGGTTATGTGACAAGATTACAAGTGTCAAAAAGACAGGCACAGTGTTTGATTTTACAGAATTATCCATATTCTACCAAAGTAGAACAAGTGCAGTCAACATCTATGATTCAAAATAGATGCAAGTTTCTCATAAAGAGCTACTTCTTTAGAAACAATTAACAACTGTAATGATAGCTGAATTACAAAAATATAATGTTTTTAACTTTAACAGCCTAAATCTCACAGACATAATTTCTTTTAAAATTAAACACACACCACAATGTATCCATTTAGGGCTATTTTGTTTACACTGAAACAAAGTGGATTTAGGCCCCCCAAATGCAGCTGCCAAAGCAAATCACACAAGCGTAATAGCTGCACATTACCCTCACTACTATCCCATCCAAAACTCCGTGTAACGTCTGTTGTTTCAATTGCTCTTTTTTTGCTGGTCTGCAGTAAAACAAACAGTCTTTGAAGCTGGTAGGGGATACTCGTCACAGGATCCTCTTCAGATTCTTCAAATTCCCATCTATTCAGAACACAATATATTTGACAATTAAAAATGCTTTGAAAACAACACCCAAAAGGCATTCCAATTAGCATTTATTACATCTCAAGAGGTCTGCCAGATTATAGAGGTTAACTGTGGCTCTGTTTCTTGGGAAAAGTCAAATTAAATTGCTTTCCATTTCTACAGCAAATGACAATACTATTCTTTAAGCATACAAACTTAACACAAACAAATGAAATAGTTTTGAAGCCATTCACAGCGCAAATACAGACATGAAGTACACTTAGTATCAAACTTAATTTCAATTTTGATGTTTTCAAGATGGGGTAAATTCTTTAAAAAGCTTGTTCATGCCACAACCAATAACGTATCTCAGTATTTTACTGAAAATCTGAGGCTTTTAAGCAGATATAATTTATAATAGTCTATCCAGCTTGACTTGGAGTATGTTTTTCAGTATCCCAAAAAGGAAATTTTGACAGGAGGAATTCAAAAGGCTCTCCTACCAACATATACCAGGACAAATTTATGAACAGGTTTTGCTTGTATATACTCACTTATATAATGCATTTCTAAATTCAGGAGTCATGAAAAGTGTTTGTAGAAGGCTGTTCAAGTAACAAGTCATTGCCTGATTTACTAGCCCCACATAACCTAAAAATACAAGCAGAATGAGATGGAAATAAGACAAATAGATGGGAAATCACTTTAAGAGTTAAAACATTTGACAAGAACACAATTTTGGGATAATGTTTATTTAAAAACTGCATCCAGCTGTTGTTATTTGTTGTTATCTACACTACAAAAATTGAGGGAATAATACAATTGCTCACTTCTGAGAGCAACAGAAAGTAAGAGTTTACACAACAGAAATAATTTCCTTGAATGACACAAAGCTATTTTAGTGATGATGAATTATGTTTCACAATAATAACCAATATTTAATGTTGAACACCGCACCAATGGGGATATAGGTAACTGAAAATATTTTAACAGTTAATTTCAATGTTTTACAACANNNGTTTTACAACAGAATCTAGAATTTGTTAAGAAAAAATTATGTACTAGCTTACTGCCTGATGTCAACTAAAAATATCCTTGTTATAATGTAAATACAATTTGTATCTGCATTGCTTTGCACTATCATCTCAGAACTATAAATGAATGAAAAAAGTCTTTAAATTGCCCACATACATGTATCTCAGAACAAATAATTAAAACAGCTACTAAAAATCAGTGTCATTTTTATTAGCTGAGAAGTAAATTATTTACTTTTTTCATCTTACTGTCATTTTCAGATTTTTTCCAAAATATACAGTATTAAAAACTGCTAAGTAAGCAGCATATCCTGAAGCACTGCGTAATGAAGAAATTAAAATATGCCTATTTATACTCTGAAGTTCTTAGTAGGTACTAAAAAAACCCCCACTTATCTCAGTTCCATACTAGTACCAAAAATGCAGCTCTTCCATGCAAAACACAGACATTTTATATGACGAGACTGAGTTAGAACACATATTTTATTTATTAGTCTGCTCTACAGAGATCACCTACACACAGTTATATTAAGTAAAAAAAGTTTCTGACAAGTGCCTTTTTTCATCTCTCAAAACAATCTTGAACACACATGAATTGGTGTAATATGGATGTGGTCTTTCTGTCCGCTCAACAAATTTAGTATCAGAGGAGTTTGTCTCATTAGAGAGCTATAACTTGCTGTCTCCCCCTGTGCAGCAAAGGCCCCCAGCCAGCCTCCTGGGACCTGCCCTGGCATTTCTCTGCGAGGCAGAGCTGCACTTCCCTTCCAGAGGGAGTCTCCGCTTGCTGGTGGGGAGCCAGGCAGTGGAGGACGAACCTCATGGGCAATCATGGTGTGGGCAGAGAGACCGCAACCGGGGACTACAGAAGGAAGACTTGAGTTAAGACACAAAGTCAGAGATTTGGCAACAAGCCCCTTTGTAACAGAGCATGAAGCATTCATTAAGCTGTGAGTGTACACACAGCTTGAGGCGAGTACTTTTTGGTAACACAATCGTGACTACTCAACTAGGAACACAGCAGCAGATCAATACTGAAAAGGAGGGGCCCTGACAGAAAGTTTGAATTGCACTCTCACAAGCAAAAAAAGGATGGGATATTCCCAAAGTGATACAAGAATACCGGAGAAAATATGATGGAAAAATGTAGGAGTGATGTGGGTATTTTAAAATAAATTGCATTTTATTTCAAAAAGTCTTGAAGTGCTGCTATTTGAAAATATGCTAAAGTAATTACAAATTAGCATTGCCTTTAAAAGAGAGAAAGAACACTATACCTGTCTCCGATTTGCTCAGGACTGAAGAGTAAGAGTAGCTTTGACTGACATAGTCATTGGTACAGCCAACAGAGCCTTCTCTTGGAAGAGGACCTATAAATCTGTCTTGCACACTGTCATCTGTTGTACCTGACTCCTCCTAAAAACATAAATACACTGATTTTATGCAAAATTAGACAACAAATTTTTCTTGAAGGGCCTACAGGTTTTACTTCTTTCTCTCATGGCTAAGAAATCAATTTTATTAGCTTATCACACAAATTTAACAAAATTGCACATATACAGTTGCTTGAGTAACTTTAATTCTGCCCTCCAAATTCTCAAGCCCTTGAGAAATCATTCTTTGCATTTGGAAGAGCAAATGCCATTTAGGATACTGTATAATCAGATACAGTACCATAGTGCATACAGCAAGCAAGTTTGCAATTTAGCATTTTCTATGTCTCAACTCTCAATGCACTGAAATACAGAATGAGGGTTGTTTTTTTTTCAGATATAAAAATTACAATTCTATACTCTTTCAGAATCACTCCCAAATCCTGACCTTGTGCACAATTATTTAAACATGGGGTTTGGGTATTTCTTCTCTTTTCAGGTAATTAAGTCCACAACAAAGGTTAAGTGGGCCAGTATTATGCTGATATGAGAGCTGAGTAGTATCACAGAATCACAGAATTGTGGTGGTTGGAAGGGACCTCTGAGATCATCGA
>JAOXJM010000041.1:57111050-57133700 GCA_026413425.1 Tringa solitaria | reverse complement strand
TTAACAGATATATATACAATTACACAGAATGACAGAATGATATGGGGCTGGAAGGGACCTCCGGAGATCATCTAATCCAACCCCCCCTGTCAAAGCAGGTCCACAATTAACAGACTACATTTAAGTACATTGGTTGAAGTAGCTTCTGACACACTAAGATGAAGTGAAAATAAATAATTATCCAGTATAAACAAAATATACTTATCATTAATAATGAAAGAACTTGAGAACAGTTTAAGACAGCGTAAATTAAGTATTAAAGTACAGTTAAATACTTAGAAGTTGGTTAATCTATTCAGGAGTCAAGACACTGGTCTACAAGTTTCTTGCAAACTATCAAACCATCTAGGGTCCTATATAGCTTACATACTTTTTTTTTTTTTAAGAGAAAAAATGTTCAGCAAGGATAAACATGACCTGAAATAAACTAACATCTACTTCTTATGGAATCTTACAAAGTTTTCTAGGTGCATCTACAGAAATCACATCAACTAAAACCAACACCAATTTACAATAAAGTATAGAAGCAATAATAATGATGAGGATGATGATAATAATTTTTGTATTACAAATTCAAATAGGTATAAGAAACATGGAAAGCCACTATACAGCATGCTTCTGTTGAAAAGAAAACATTTCTCAAACAAGACCACAAGAAATAGGGGGGTTCGTTATGGGTATTATTATTATTAAAAATGTGTACTGATAATGAAAAGTAGCATTACATCTGAATGATCATATTAGTTTCTTTTGTTTAATGATTAAACACACATATCAAGTAAGAGCACATTTTGAGACTAAAATGTAGATATAATACAAAATAAAATTCAGCCAAAGCAAGAGAGGTGTCAATCTGCACCAACTACAAATTTTTACAGGAATTAAAATAGCACTACACCATACAGACAGCACTTTTCTATAATGTGAAGATTTAAATGTTTGCTATGAAGAGGAAATAAAAGGTATTTTTGCCATACCGTGTCAGTTACATTATCTCCATTTCCCCACACTAAATCAAAAGTTCCATTCACGTAGCCCACTTTTGAAGCCACATCTTCAAACAGCCTTTTAAGTGGTGTGGAAGCTGGCAGGTTCAGTGTAACACGCTCATTCACTGTCTTGGAATTTGTGGTATCTTGTATTATACACAGCACCCTGGGTTCCTCAGCAGCACTTTCCACCTGAAATGACAGCAAGCAACAATTAATGAGTAAAGCTAAGAACATTTTCGAGTTCAGTTGAAAAATCAAAACAAGACTTCACTAGTAAAATGTGGTATACTTTTACAACCTAGGAGTCTTAAAACTGGACTGTATTTTTGAAAGCAGGCATAAAACAATCAATAATCTTCCAGTTTTGGGACACCTATTTAAAAAGAAGCATAATTTTCATAGAATAAGAAGGAATTTGGATGGGTGGATTACTGTATAGAAAACGCTCAAGTTCTGCACAGAATTTCAGCCAGTAAGCAGATTGCAGACTGCTTCAAATTGCCATTTCAAGCTCATATTTTGCTTTGACATTATTAAAAATCCTGCAGAGGTATAAGTGTACCTTTTGTGATTTTTAGGAACACAACCCAGGAGATCTGCAAGCTTCCAAATCATCTTGGAAGCTGACCAATAAACAAAAAAAGTTTCATATTCAAGACACCAACTTTCTTCTACTAAACCCGTTGCTGTGTGAGTCACAAGAGAAATTCTTCTGCCTGAACAGGGTTAGGAAATTAACATTGCCAAATGGCTACTAGGCAAAGTAAAGAAATTTTAAGCAGCAACTTCAACGTATCTGAAATCAGAAAAGTAATAATCTTGAATAAAGGTGACAATGGAGTAGAAATAAAATTTCACAGACCCAGAAAAGCCAAGAAAATGGCATTTTACCAATCCTGAAAAACCCAGGAAGTCAGTTTTAAGCACAATCAATTAATTCTCTCGATTATCCCAAGTTGTAGAATGATCAGGAATAACTAATGTTTAAACACAGGTCACATAAGAAAGCATCAGGTCAGTAAAAGGATTAATCAGTTCCCAAGAATGCAGCCTTTTCAACTTGTAATATACAGAAAGCATTAGTAATGCACATCAAAGCACCCAAATCTCAGTCCATGGCTAAAGTGCACATCACCTAAAAAAGGTAAAGATACATGCAGTGCTGTCATGATTTTCAGTGAATACAAACATTAATGAAGAGCAAGAACTGTGTTTGTGCTAAAACTGTGAGCCATATCATAAGCTTTTTACAGAGAATAAAGAACTAAAGAAAATTTAAAGAACTTCAGCATCCCTTGTTGTATTTCTACACAACCAGCCTCACAACACACGACCGCCGTCAAAGTGGTACAGTCCCTTATGAGAGCTGTTACATCATAAAATCTTTTAAAAAGGAACAGAAATGTTTTAGCTCGTGCTGTATGCCTTCATTTTACAAAATTTCAAGACCAGCTGACAGTCTTCACACAACTATAAAATAAAATGTTAGCTGACTACAACTGCCATCATCAGAAAAGGGCAAATAATCTCCCCTCCCAACCTGTATTACACTAGTTTGCTTTAGACTGATTTTTCTTAAGACTTTAAAGTCCAATTTCTCTGTGTTTATCAAATGTAACGTGGAAATCTTCATTAACTGAATGCTCAAAAATTTCCACTTCCAGCAAATCTGCAACACTTTATCTTCATACATTTAGTCTTTACTGAAGAATTTTAGGGTTATGAAGTACTTTCCAAGAAGACAGACAAAACTATTCCTGAAACATTAACGACACGCTAAGAAGCAAACACAATTTAGAAGTCAAAGTAATTTTGACATTATATCCTCATTTTCATCCACAGCTCCCACAGAGACACACAAGGCTGTACTTGAATAGACTGAAATTAAATTTCACTAGTGATTACTTCTCCTGGGTTCTTTCCTTTAAATTTCCCAGCAGAGCTTCATTCTTCAATTTTTTTTTGCTAAACAACACGCACACAATTTGTCTCTTTCATTGCATGGTTACAAAAGAAAAGATGAAGCTTGTGGCCTAGTTCAGAAAAAAAAAAAAAAAAAATCAAGAAAGTAGACCACTGGAGACGAGCAGCAGCGAAAACCCAACAGACTCATAAGGTCACCTACCCTAATGCCCCAGATGCCCCAGCAATGGTAGAACAGTGCAGAGATGCTAAGAGGCATTTGCTACTATTCATACAGCTTCATCAAGGAAAATGTAAGTTAACTCAGATTTAACAATTCCCACTGATCCTGCAACTTGACCTGCTACTGTATACAAGCATGTCAGGAATAGAAGTTCTCCGCTGGAGACTCAATCTCTTGCTGTCCTACTGCCTTTACATAACTAACACCTTATCTCCCCTCCTCTCTGCAGAGGATACCTATAAATTCAACTGCTCCTACTCACGCTTCCTCCACTACCTTTGAGTGGATCAGCTGTGACTCATAGTGGAGTTGCTACTGAAAATAATTAGACAGACAGTATCTGGCGGATGGAAATAACATTAAGTGAACAAATTATAGAAGATTACAGAAGATTTGCTGGTTGGGTTGCTGGATGTTCCACACTGGACAAATCCTCTCTTCCTTGTTCACAGATATAATTCTGACAGACTGAAGTGGTTTAACTCAGGGTTAGTACAGCAAAGGGCATTAAGCCATCACTCACGCTGCCACTGCTTCAAGTTGTTCACAGTAAATAGATACAGCAAAAATAACCTATTCATGGCAAGTATTCAAATATACTATCTGAACTGTCAGAGAACAACACAAACATCTTTTCTGTGGCTACTCTACTATAAAAAATAGTATAAAAGACAATATTGGCCAGCGATAGACCTCTAAACTATTTTGACCAGCTGTTATCAAACTGAGTGCATGAAGTAAACACAAAACTTAATTTTAGTCATTGCATAATCAGATATATTATGACAGATACAACATTTCTTTTTTTTTTATTAAAAGCTACAAAGGGCCAAAACCACATACCGGCCTAAAAGCATATAAACACATACTCAGTTTGAAGCTTCTACTGTTAAGACTTAATACATACATCATCTTTGTATTCGAGAACATGCACAAAAAAATCAACAGCTCATGCTCACATTAAGAAATAAACAAAAGCTACAGACAGCATCATGCTCTAACTATGTATCTTGGTTATCATTTTACAAAGTTGATTTCATCTGTCTACCTGTGAAAATTTCTTCTTCATTTCAGCAAAGATACTTTGTCTGCAACTCCAAAACATATCCTATAGTATGTAAAAACAAAATTAACAAGTCATAATTCTTTACAATAGTAAATTATTTTTTTTTGCATAAAGTCAGCTTTATAGTACAAGTAAAAGATTATTACTGAGTTATAAACCACGACTCATAGAATAACATTAAAAAGAATAGCCTCCAAATATTTTAACAAGTTGGCTATTAACATGAAGTACAGTGTACACTATTTTAACATTTATATTATCATAGGAGTAGCGTTACATAGAATATTAGTTATGTTGTAATGACAGACTAAGTTTCATATGGTAAAAAAGAGTGGATAAGAAAATGTAAACAAAAAAAAATCAAGATAAAAATTTATAGTAACAAATTCCTCCATTATATTAAAAAAGCCCTCTAGACATACGCAAATATTTTACCTCAAATAGCTCATGTGCAAGATTAGGATACAACCCTGAAATTCAGTTTACTATTGCATTTATAAATTATGAGGCTATCCAGTTTCATATGAAACTGTTCCTTCATGCATGAATTATTTTCCTTAGGGAAGTTTTTATTAATATGAACTCATTTTGAAGTATTCAGCTGAAGGTAATAAAGAGATGAAGTTACTGACTATTCTTATTCCTAACACTCTTAAGGAAAGCCTGCTTTAGTATCTCTGCTGCACCATCAAAAATGCAACAATAAACATTACCTGTACAAAACTGTTTTCTGTCTATGGACAAACATCAAATTAAGTAGTTTCTGAACTCTGTATTTTTCCAGAAAGAAAAAACAGGAAGTGAGAAGGAAGATGCTAATAACATAATTGCTCTTTTCCAAATTTCTTTAACTGCACCCTCAGTTGAGATTATCAAAACATAAAATACTGATGTAATCTTTACTGACGTGCCCTATTTGCCCCACCAAATGACTTACAAAAATAGCCCAAGTTAGACCATTGCAGTTAATTTCTCAGCAGCATGACACATACGGCGAGATTTCTTTCTTTGCATACAGAGAACTGAAGTTCCAGTTTTGAAGTTTTAATAATCCAAGATTAGTAATTTTATCTAGCAATTGTTTTCTTTACACAGTTTGTAGTTTCAGATTTGACAGAGGTTTTAAAAATAAAATTAAAAAAAACACAGAGACAAACCAGAAAACAAACACCACTACAATTTAAATGTTTTGCTGCTTACTAGCTTTACCCATTCTCAACTGAAAGTTACATACATTTTGCTAAAATGATTTAAAGGTTAATAGAGTCCCTGAAACACAATTTTGAAACTGCTTGTTTATAGTATTACGATCATCATCAGTATATTGCCCTATGCCAAAGACTTAAGTCTTCCAATTTTCCTCCTAATTAATGCCTCCAAAAAACCCTTACTTTAGCCTGAATTCCTTCTCTCAAGAGACAGGCAAGTTAAGTCCAGTATACACAGGGGTGTGTGTAATTTTCCAGTGTGCAATTTTAGTTGGTGCATGCAGTGGATGATAGAAGGGGAGAGCAGGCTCCAGGCACCACCTGAATGGGACACAAATATCTACAGTTTGCTTCTTTCATAAGAATTCTCTTATGCTGGGTTTTCAGCCCTTCATTTCTCAGAAAAGGACTGCTGGGAGATTTTCAAGACATATTTTACTCTAAACAAATTCTGAATGGCAAAAGTTGATTTTCAATATTCCACATAACACACCCAACAAATAAAATTTACAAATAATACTACTTATGATATTCAGGAATTTTAGAAGTAAATCAAATTTAAATTAAATTGTAATTTCAAATGTTAACCTTTTAAAAATATTGAAACACTGATACTTTCACACCAAGTCACTCCATCTTCTACATTCTTCCACTTCTAGAAAGGAGATGACATTCCCAAATCTGCAGCTAGAAAATTTCTGGCTACATATTAGACCAGACTTGAAAAAGATTCTTTATAATACAGACATGCAATTAAGACACAGGTCTCACATGGGTCGACATTCTAGAACACCTCTCTGCATAAGCGTTTACCCCTCATACCTTTCTAAAAAATATTTATTTTACATGAAAGGTCTGCATCTGTAGAGTCACCGAGCATAAAGCATTTTGTAGCACTGAAGTAATCCAAGCTGCAATTCTGTAGATACTAACAAACAAAGCATCGTGATTACTGCCATTTGCAAGACTGACACTAGCTTTGACCATATAGATTTTGTATTTGTTGAAAACAGAGGAACAAAAAAATTAGTGTTACTAGATCTGTCAAAACAATATTCAAATGCAAAACTGTAGTGGTTTTAGCACTGCATTTAGAGGCTGACTGCTATTAATCAGCTTTGAATCACTGAGTTCACTGAAATTCTACAGGAGCATTTTACTGATTTTATGAGGACAAACTAATACAAACATATTTTATTTTTCAAATGACAGCAGATTCTCCCAAGACTAACTCCTGTTTCAGTTCTTTTACAAAATTATTTCCAGATATTGAAAGCGAAACCTAAAGGTAAGCTTAAACTTAATGTAGATTCCACCCAAGGTTTCCAAATCCCAGTATTTCCAACAGGCAAAAGTATTCACAGCATGAATCAGTAAGTAAACTCTTGACCTAAACTTGTGATTTTAAGTAACAATGTGTAAAGTTTGACTGTCAAGTAAAGTTAATGGCCTATTGAGACTTACAATGATCACCAGTAGAAAAGTTCCTACATGTCCACACCCTATAAATAACTCTCAAAAATCACTGCAATACAGAGGAAAGACAAAGAGATCAGTAGCAGGTGGCAATGACAGACATCATGCTTACATTCACAAAATTACTTGGATGATTAAGCCTAAGCAATTCTCAAACTTCATGTAGCTTCAGCAACTTAAGACCACCATAGAAACGCACACGCATGACTACTGCCTATTACATTACTGCTGGTGAAAGTCTGGGATGTACATTCCAAGTTTGTGGAACTGATTTGGCATGCATTTCCAGCAATTACAAGCATAAAATACAATTTGGTAGCTTCAATCACAAAAAAGCAGTCTAAAGTACCATTGCATAGAAACATTCAGACATTAATTACAGTTCAAGTGAACAGAAGCTCGTTTCAACTCTTTTAGTATATTTGTATATTTGAGAAATACAAATTGCTATCAAACCAGCTCCTTGAGAAACCAAAACCATATTTCAAGAATTGCTCCCCCTGTTCCAAGAGGTCCATCCCATTAAACACCACAATGGATACATGCCAAGAGCATTGCATTCTGCACAAAATGTAAAGGCCAAAGACCTTTCAAATATAGAGCAAATAAGGGGAGAACAACCTGGGAGCTAGGTTACTACCTCCACTCTAAAAACTCTCTCTGCCCCGTACATTTTCAACTATGGACTTCAGAGTCTCCATATCACACACAACTTACTTCTCCCTCCAACCAGGCTAGTCACACTCCATCCTTTTCCTAGCCCAACTAAGCTCTTTTCTCAAAGGCCAGCTTCCCTGAAATAGCCAGGTGAGCAAGTCACTCCCCTGGGAAGTAACGGTCCTCAGAATGAGCTAAGCATTGAGCAGGTGGTCTCCATCACTTTGGGCACTGCTGTACTTACTCATCTACTGAAAAGATAAATCAGACTCACATTTGGCATTTTTTTAGGGGAAAGAAGCAACTTATTTTTGAAAGGCAACCTATTAGGCTAATTCTGTCAGAGCATTGTGAGTTGTTATTCAACACAGCTGCCTCACTGCAGCTTAGTTTGAGTTAATGAGGGAACAGTGCACTTAGAATTCTGTTATAAATGCCTGAACCAAAACATACTTTATAAAGGAGTATTTTATAGAACACTTGTGGCAAACAATACACTTTTTCTGAACACTGATCCCAGGAGGTCACAATACACAGAATCATTTTGAGCTATTGTCTTTGATATATCTTGTGTTGGAATGTTTCCCAAGGCAAAATAATGCTGAACAGCCTTTACACACAATCATGTAATTTTTAATCTGACTGACCGACCGAATCTGATACCGACTTTCTGGTATCAACTTTGTGAGTACCTGAATAACATACTTTATCCTCAACTTCAAATTCTTCATTATACCTGGAGAGACTTCAGGCAAAATCCAACAACTATGCTTTGAAGCTAGTGAAACTAGAGCTCTTCTGTCCCATTACTAGCAAGAAAATAAAAAAATCATCACACCAAACCTGAAACACCATCCACACTGATTCTGACCACTTTCCTAATTATTGAAACTTCACTCCCACCTTTTTTTTTTTTTCCAGGGATGAGATATCAAGGATTCACGAGACTTAGGGAAGCCCATTCAGTCTATCCTTGTGTCTAGGATCAAGACAGGAAAACAGGAAAGAAAACTATAAAAAAAGATGTGCACTGGGCCAGGCTATGTATGGTAGAGGTAATACTAATAACACAATAACGTTTTAGCTCTTGCTGAACAGTGTTTGCACAGCGTTAAAGCCTTCTCCAATTCTTACTCTGCCTCCACCGCCCCCACCCAGTGAATAGACTGGGGGGCGCACAAAAGGCTGGGAGGGGACACAACCAGGCAGATGACCCAAACTAACAAAAGCAATATTCCATGCTGTATAACACCATGCTCAGCAACAAAAGGGAATAGAGGGGGTTTAGTTATGTTCCATCTTTGCTTGGGAATTGGCTGGTTATTGGTGCACCTGTAGAACATGGTGAGTAATTGCCTTAGCATCCCTTGCTTTTCAGTTTTTTCCCCTCTATTCTTCCAGTTCTTATTAAACAATTTTATCTTGACCTCCAAGTTTTCCCGCTTTTACTCTTCCTTTCCTCTGTCCCACTGGGGGTGGGAAGAAAGCAAGTGGCTGCATGCTGTTTCTCTGTCTACCAGGGCTAACACACAACAGGGCAATTTAAAAAAACTGTATCTTGAAAGCAGTGTCATTATTGTTTAAATTTGGCATAACTGAAATGTAGATTTCTTTTTTGTTTGTGTTCTTGTCCTCATTGCTTATCAACTTTTAATATTCATTCACCTCTCCTGGATCACAAAGATTTCAGACAACCTCCCCATCTCCAAAATTACAGTTAGAGAGACTTCAAAGACCGTGCAAGGAAAGGAGAGTCAATAAAAATTGACAAAGTATTTTAGAAAATTGTCAGACTTTTAAAAAAACACACACGGGCTAGTCCATTTATGTTCACGCATTATAAAGCTTGAATTCTGATTTCAACCTTTTGAACCCTCATTTGTTTCAGTTCACACAAATGGCTTCACTGTTTCACTTAAACATGTTTCCATCAGTATGTCCTTAGTTACACTACCTACTACAAGCATTTAGCTTTGCTTTCCTCTCATAGTGTTTGATATACTTTAACAGAATGAAATTGAAGCCTGAATGAGATACCTCATTAAGACTACTGCAAGTAGAAAATAATTATGATACCCTTATACAATAACATGAACACACCCACATATTTTGGAAGCTCAACACGGAATTTACAGTACACTAACAACACTTCACACATACACGGCAGCCTAAAAACGTCAAACACAGCAATGCTTCAGTTATACAAGCAGTTACTAAGCTTGAAAAGCTGCAACCGCTGCCATAAGCGGCAGTCTTGCTCCCACCTGCTTATTTCCACCCCCACACTGTCCCCCTTCTTGTACTGGTACAAATGGTCATGCAGTTACATATCGAGCAGGCTCACATAGCTAATCCTTCTTAAAATTAATCATTTCTGGTTGGTTTTTCAGTACGTTAGCTTTAACCTGAGTCAGCCCTCCAGCTTCTCAGCAGAATCTTTAACTTTCCCGGGAAAGGACCAATTGATGTAATGGTACCAGCAGAGTATTTTAAATGCATGGATTATATGCATTATACATACTTAAATTACTTAATACCAACATCACCTGGATGTACTGAAACTTTGTTTGGTATCTTTGTTTGGGATCCTTAGTTATGAGTCTCTGTAAATGTCAGTGCTGCTCACAGGACAAGAGTAACAACTCCCCCTTCTATCTTGAATGGCTTAGAAGAGCAAAAAGTGTCATTACTGCAGCAATCCTGTTTCTTTTGCCTTCACCTGACGCTCACCCTATTTTCCAGCCAGCTGTAGATACAAGATAACTGCTAGAGATCACAGAAGAAGGCCGAGGATTTACTGAGACTAATGGCCCTGGCTGAGTGAACCATAAGAATGCTTCCCGACGGCGGACAACCCAATGCAAAAAGGAGAAGAGGTACAAAATAAAATTCCATAGCAGGGCCTCTGATCTTGCTCTTTTTGAAAAAAAAAAAAAAAAGAGGTACATGTTTTACTCTCTTCTCTGCCTCATGTAGATCATTGATTCATTTGTTGTTTCCAAAGACCACTCCTCCGAAATGCTCCTTTAATAACAATTTTAATTAAAAAAATTAAGAAAAGTGTTTGCCACGTCACTGAAACAGAGTTGCATGGCAGCTGTTAACTGTCAGTCCTGTAAAATGGATATGGAAGAATTATTTTAATACTACATAAATACTTCAAAGTCTAATACTTCCAACTTTCTAAACATGTCCAAAAATAACATTATGCCTCAGAAATAAAAAGTATGTTATGAGGCTAGCATTCACCTTTGAGAATTTATTCCTACTATTGTGGGTTACTGGGTCATTTTAAAAAGCACTTATAAAAGAATACAAACGACAATCAAAAAAAGTTGATACAGCACCAGAGATAAGTACCTGTATCCAAGGTGTTCAAAAGACTGTAGAAAATTATATGGCAGTAGGGAACGCGTCTGGGGACAACTGAACTACAGATCAAAACATTTACTTTTCAGTTTTACAGAGGCTATTTTCCATTAAAGTTTTGTACTTTAAATATGCCTTACTTAAGAACGTCTGGAAGAACCAGTCTTCTTACACTTAGATCCTAATGGTCTTTTAAATATGGTAAATTAAGGTGGTTCAAGATTACTTACTTCCCTTAAAGTATCAAACATAGCAACTGTCAATAATGAAAGAGTATAACTGTTTCCTGGTCATGCCTACAGATCACACATGCACACAGATCACTCTAACAAAGTTTCCTGTTATTAAATTAAGGAAATTAAGGGATAACAAAGAATACTTCCACAGTAGCAACAGACTGAGTATTAAAATCTAAATAGTTTTCTCTTAACCGCTGGACAATTATTCACTCTCTTATTCACGTTCTTAGTCTTTCAACCTGTAACCCTGAATTATTTAATTTCCAAAGGTTTCTGTAACCAGACTAAAACAATTGTAAAAATGTAATGTAAATGAAGTTCTATATATTTGCAAACTATCTGCTAGCCTCTATGCATTTGTTACAGTACAAACTTTACATTCAGATCTGAACCAGCCTCATCTTTATATGGCTTACTTCCATTTGCATCTTGTGTCCACCTTCTTAAGCACCATGCTCGTTGTTTTTCCTTAAAAAAAAAAAATCTGAGAAAAGGAAATGCAGTAACATCATGAGATACTTACTGCACTTTAATATATTAACCTACAAACACATAATTTGTGTCCTCTGGAGTCACAAAAGCAGTGGATATGCTTTCACATTTGTCTTCCATTCCTTCAACTACAGAAGTACCACAAACTTTTTTAGAATGTTTTCCTACACTGGTAATATTCTAAAGGACTTTCTGTGGGATTGTTACAAATGCAATCTTAGCATAACATATCAGAGTCTGAGCAAAAATAGTAAGAGTTTTCTCTTTTTGGACAATTTTGAAGTGAAAGCTTACTTCACTACAAAAATCACCAACACCTTAGCAGACAGGTCTGCTAAAAAATTAAATTTTTGTACAGTTTAGAGACTAAAAGATATGAATGCAGGGGTAATTTTTAACTCTTTACTAACTCCAGTTATAAACTGTCCACCTGCTCCTGAAGAAAGACAAAGAGAAGCTGAGTAGCGAGGTGGGTCAGCAGTGATTCAGTTCTGTAGCAATACTGCAGAGAATGAAGGCTAAGTTAAGAACATAAGCACCCATGAAGCCTGGGCATAAACTCTATCTGCTACCGCTACCACAAAGGGCTCCAGGGAGAACACGGAACTCTGAAGCATAATGTCTCCAAAGAAGGTATATATATGACAACCTATATGAGTAATATATGACTTTTCATATGATGAAAATACTGTGTTTACAAAAACCAGGTACTACTTTAAGTTGTTACATTTGCTATTTTTTTCTTTCCCTTCAGTAATTGTTACTGATCTCAACAGCATACCTATACAAAGCAGTAAACACACTTGCCTTCCGCTCCTTTACGTTCTGCAGTACTTTGCCAGAATTCTTCAAAAAATGCTATTTACATCTGGTTTCAGACATTATTTACAGTAAAAACTTTCATAGTATATCAAGTATATTTCTCACACAGCTTCAAAATTGGAGCATTCACCACTCCTATGGAATTAATGCATAATGACATTACTTAAAAGGCTTTCATCGCATCTGATTATTGAGAAGACACACCTGAACTGCAGCACAATAACCAGTTCTAAGATATTCACAGAACTGCCAATTTAAAATTAATCTGTTGTCAATTTTCAGAAGCACCTGAAGTATCTTTGTGGTCACAATCTCAAAGATTAAATTGAATTAAGTGATTTTTATCCCTTAATTTTTAGACCATGGCAAACGTCCTTTTTAGGAGTTATTTCATCTGCCAATGCTATGCAAGACCATTTGTTCCATGCAAGTTGATTACACGCCAGACATTGCAAAAACAAAGAAAATACCACACATTTCACAGTGGCTGAAACTGTAATCAAGTTGGTTATCATTTCATCAGAAGTTTACAAAAAAATTTACTAGTATTTTCAATTATCAGTTCTTTAGTTGCTAGTGGCATTGTTTTGAGAATTTTTTGTTCAAGGCAAAAAAAAAAAAAAACCAAACCAAAAATCTAAATAGGCAGCTTACCTGAAGGTATATTGTGTTAGTTCTCAAAGGGATACAGTGTAAAATATCAGCTTTACATGTTCACAACAGGAATGAAAAACATTTCCAAATTTAACAGAAGGTCTGAATATGTATACGTAACTCAATCAATTGATTTTCTAGAGACATAACTTGACACTTAGTTTCTTACATAAACCCTAACATATTTTCAAATGCAACAGAAAGAGTAGAGCTGTAACTGGATATATGAACATCTGCACATATTTTAGTGCATTACTGTATTAAGTGTGATATACTTGGGAAAAGGTTTGAAATAATACCTTCCCTCCTGGCCTGAGTTTCATTCTGACAGGACTAAAACTTGTAAATCAAAGGTAACACAAAGTCAATTTACGTGTCTATTTCAGCAAGTATCTGCAAGTTTAATATATTATAGTTAATATATTAATTATATTAATATCAATACATTATATCAAAAAAGGAAGTTGGATAATAACAATTTTCATCAGTATTTGTGTGGTAGGACTATTCATATTTTAAAACTGTGATGATGCAAGACCACATTGATCTAAAGGTACACAGGCACTTAGGTATTAAAACCAACAGAAAATAGAATTAGAGGAATTTATCTATTTTAAAATTGCAACAAACAAAGCACTAGAACACCAGAGAAAACTGAATTTCTTCTTTGTAGTGAAGTTCAAAATATATTACCCACAGAAAAGAAATAAATATTAAAGTGATACGTTATTTAGTTGCCAGATTATTCTACTGAGTAATAGCTTTAGCTAGCAGCATTTAAAGACTGAGGTTCCAGTACCAAGTGCTACCTAAGAGGTAGCTGGAACCTCCTAGGTAAAAAGTTTTCATCAGATGATCTCAAGCTCCTACTGGATTATTATCCTGATCAACTTTCTCACACCACAGACTAAATATCCAGACGTACATAGCACGGGGAACTAAATCATGACTGAGAAGCCCAGTGGTTGAACTAAGCAGGAAAAGATCTTGCATTCTAATCTCTTGCCTTGTTCACCAAACTAAACTACTACCTGAATACCATACAAAAAGGGTCTGTTTGCAAGGAATATATGACTTGGTGGAATCGTGTGTGGATTTTCTGTTTGTTTCCTGAATTTGATTTCCAGAATATCTGCTCAGTCAATGAAATAGTCTTTCTCCATTTCTCAAAATCATACCTTTTGGAGCACATTAGAAGGAAAGCGGGGAAAAAACTGATAAATTACACAAGCTGTAACCACTTGTAGAATCTCTTAATACAGAGGAATGTAAAAACAAGGATGTCATCAGCACTGAAAAAAAGAGCATCCCTTTACTAAACAGAAATGCAAAATACCTTAATCAGATTCCTGCTCTTCTAATGAAGAGGTTAGAGAGATACCCATCAAGAATCTTATTTTATTTGTTCAGTGCGAAAGATTAAAATGGATTCATCAGTGCAGGTATGAAAAGATTCACATTAGTTATTCAAGAGAGAACTTGCACTACCTTCTTTGATTTAATGGCAGTGAGTACAAAGCATATATATATTTATTCTGACAGGTTTACTTTGGATAGTTCATGCTGGAACACGTTGAGAAAGTATCTGCAGAGCATTTATTTAATTAGTAGCACACATACTTCAAAAACCTCATAGCACAACATACTTTTTATGTTCTGACCGATTCTGGGCAATATTCACTAAGTTCTGACACATCTTGATTTTCAAGAGAAGTCTTAGCAAAGTTCATTTACCTTATCAGTAAACAAACATGCATCTAATTTTCTCATCTACTGCATTGATTAGAACATTTTATTATTTTCTATTTGAGGTAGATTTGCCCAAAATAAGTTCCAGGTCTATTTTTCCTCTCAGAAACACTGAAAGCCATAGAAGGGTTTTCCCTTCCAAAAGTACCGTTTTCCACTTACTTCCACTATTATCCTATTTATACTATTCCCCCTCTCTCACCAGGGTTACTGTTTTACTAGACTAAAGAGGGAAAAATTGACACCTAATAACAAAGCAGTTTTTAAAGAACACGCTTAGCATTTATTACCAGGGTGCAGCAACGTCCTGTATGTTACTCAATGCCTTCTGTTTCATTGGATATAAAAGAACACTAAATTGAATGGCTTCTCTTTCAGATGAAGACAGAAGAGGAATTGAGGACTGGAAGGAAAAGGAACATGGACCAGCTCACACTGAACCCCAGATGTAGCGAACAGGTATTTATATTGCCCCCACTGTAAGGAATTATTGGTCACACAATTACAGAAACAGCTAGTAAAGCATTAGGCATTGGTAGGGATGCAAGAACAAATTTACTAAATGCATGTATAACTTGGGCAAAAATCTTAAATACAAGAAATCTCAACACTGAGTTATTGGAAACTGTTTTAATATATCTATTCCAAATGAAAAAGAACTTTATGCTAAAGTTATGAGCAAGATAAAATAACAGGGATCCAGTTACTTGTACTTTAGAGATGCAGCTGAACTTATGCAATATTCAAAAACATTTTTTTTGTAAGAGACTACTAAAAGATGTTCTAAGTGCAGCAGTGGAACTACTAGTATTTTGTATCCATGAAAACATGCTATTACTCTTTACAAAAGCTTATGAAAAAATCCACACAACATACTTTAAAAACAGCAATCTGAGCATCTGTTAGCATACACACACACATATATATATACACAAACTAAAGACTTATAAAGAACCTAATACCTATCTTTCCATTCTTAAAACTGCGGCTGTTAACGTTACAGATACCTCCTACTACTATATCTACCGTGGCATCATGTACGCTTGTAGAAAAGAACCAAACTCCTCTTCCCATCTACCCCTTTAGACCGTTAGTCATTCCCCAGACTGGCCCAAAGCAAATAACATTACATTTCTTCTTGCTCTTTTACACTGGAATGCAAAGGAAAATTATGGTTTTGTACGCATTTTCATCCAACATTGGTTCACAATCTGGTTTAATATTTGGAACAGCAGAAGACTGTAAGCCATAAAAGCGAGGGCTATACAAGCTATATTCAACCCGTTGCGAAGGGACAAAAAATATGAACCATAATCATTTATCCACCCCTAAAGGGCAAAACTGAAACTCCAAATGATCTGCTTTGCCTCCAGCTGCTGATAAAGGCATAATAGGAATATTTAGAAGGCTGTTGAGAACTCAGAGACCTAGAGAATTCTGTTTACCCATAACTCACAGTGTTCTCTGCAATGAGACTGTTAATGAATCTCAGGAGGACTTAATGTAAATGCTGTAGCATAAGATTTGTTAAACTTCCTGTCACTGAAATAAAAGTGAGGATATACTGAAAAACATTGGAAAAGCTGAAGATAAACTTCCCTCCTAGCAAATATAAAACCAGACAGGCTTAAAAATAGTTTATCTGTTTTCCTCCTCAATTTGAGGAATGGAGGCATAATAAAGAACTTGAGAAAACTTGCTGAGAAAAACCAACTTGCAATGTACAAAGTCCATTGATTTCACACTGTATATTTGAGACATTCATATCTATAACAACACATATTCATCTTCCTTTACCCACACTTCCCTCCCTACAGATAAAAGTGCATTCAAAATCCTAGTCCAATGAGTCAGTTAAAAATACACATCTGAATCATACATATATTCTGAATACAACTTTAAAGCCAACAGGGATACTATTAATACATATAACTGAAGAAACTGCCTCAGCTAGCTGCTTTTATTAATCACCTTGTCTGTTCCAGTTAACTACAACTAATGCCACAAGGTTTCTTCTGCCAGTCTCCTTTATGTTTGTTTGTTTTCAAAATGAAATATTGTATAACAGCTACTATCTTCCATTCTTGATCTTACGTTTTTGGAGATTTTTTTTAAAAAAAACAAATATTTAAGCATAGTAACTACTACATTCCATCTTTTATTTGAAGTTTCTGGAGATTTCTCTTTCCTGTTAAAAGACTATGTTAAGTCTTTTAAACCACAGGATTTAAGAAAGTAAACAAAAGGTAAAGTTTACCTTTGTCCTGTATACATCCTGTACTTACCTGTACAATTTTATGAAAAAAAAATATCTGTTTCTAACATTCACTACTGGTATTTGTTTCACAGTTCTGATCAAGGATACCATTTAAGGATCATCATCTCTTTTTGCTAAACTCTACAAAATTTAAGTCCTTGCCTCACAAAGCTTCCCGTCAGAATACATGACGGAACAGGGAGATGCAACGAGACACTGACATTTGATGAAAAACAACAGGAAAGGTCTGAATAATTTATCAGAATAGCAAAACTACCAGAAAAGTTGGCTGAATATGTAAGTGTACCAGCTCATGAAATAAAGTTTCCACTAATACTACTCTACAAATAACCGTTTCCAATATTTCATGCCATCGCTTGAAGACTCCTTCTCCTGAACAGTGTTGCCCTTGCTTGACACGTGTCATTTGCCTATCGCTGCAGGACAGAGGCTTAGCCTTCCTCTTTCACGCAGGCTCTTATCTTGAGCGTCTGGCCAAAAACAAGCCTTCTCTCTTCCTCCTGCAGCAGAGGAGCGATGAGGGGCCCACAATCAAGGAAACTCAACCCACTGCTGCGCCGGGCCACATTTCCTCCGGTCCCCACCGCAGGCACTACCACCCGTTTTCTGCACGACTTCGTACCGGCGCCGGGGAGACACCGAGCAACCCCACAAACTCGGCAGAGGCGTCCCCGGCTGCCATTTCGCACGTCGGGCCCCCTTCCCCCAGCCGAGGACTCCTTCGGGCATCCCGAGACCCGCCTGGCCGGCAGGGCCTGCTCTCTTCTCTGCCCCCTCAGCTCAGGGCCCTCACCCGGAGCCTCCGCCCCCCTCGCCAGCCCGGCGGCGGGCTGCCCTCCCGGAGAGCTCCGCTCCAGACCTCTGACACGGGGAGCGGCCCGGCCCGCGGCCGAGCGCAGGCGCCGCCGGCCCGGCCCGACCCGGCCCCGCCGCCACGCAGGCCGGCCTCCCCGCATGCCGCGACACAGACAGGTGCAACTCCCCGGCCGCCTCTGGGGCCTTGCGCAGCCCAGGCTCGGGCCGAGCCTTCTCCCCCCGACACGGAAAAGCCACCCTTTCCCCCACACAGCACCATTAACCCCAGGCCCAGCTCCCCATGGGCCAAGGGCTGCCCGTCCCCCTCACAAAGACGGGCCCTCCCTCCCGCAGGGCCTCGTACCGAGACAGCGAAGCCGAGCCAGGCCGGGCCGGGCCTCCTCCGGCGGCCCCGGCACCGCGGGCCTCCCGCACGCCGCAGGGGTCGCCGCCACCACCTCCCCCTGCGGCAGCCGGCCCGACGCTCCCCCGCCCCGCCTCACCTCTTTAGGGACGAGCTGGTTCTCTTCGCTGGGCACCATGGCCGGTGGCGCGGCGCTGGGCCCACGGCAGGCTGAGCTGAGCGTCGTCGTCAGCAGCGGGAGGCGGGGGGACGCCCGCGGCTCATCCTCCGCCGCCGCCCCAGCCGGCGAGGGCAGCACCCGCCCCCTCCACCACCGCCAATCAGTGGGGAAAATGGCCGACGCCACTCTCGCGAGAACCGAGGTGGCCCCACCGCGCCGGGGAGCTTCTTAGCGCCGTCCTCCCGTCGGCTCGCCCGGCTGAAGTGCGCAGTTGTCGACTGCAAGGAGGAATGTAGGAGTCGCCGCGCGTAATAAGCCCCGCAGGCGGCCAGGATAGAGCCGCGTCCTATTCTCCCGCCTGTGGCCGTAAATGGCGCTTGGTTGTCGCTATCCCTCTCTCACGTTACCCTGCTCCTGAGAGCAGTCGCCGTCCGCGGGGGGGGCTTTGCCACAGCCATTTGGCACCGCACCCCGTTCGTGGCGGGGCGGGGCGTCTCCTCCGCAGGGCTCGCAGCGAGTGCGGGAGAGAGTAGTAAGTGGTTAAAATTGAGTTGGATCGGGTAACTGAGGAGGCGATGGTGTGTCCAGAGAGCACGGCCTACAGCTGTGGGAGAGAGCTTATAAGGGTCTCTTGTGGCCATGGGGGCCTTCCCCCCTCATGAGAGCAGGGCTCACTGCCGGGCCTCTGCCCTGAGGTAATGGGAGCCAGCGCCCTGCACCATGGGGGTCTGCTTCTCTTCACCCCCTTACGGGGGGTCTCTTGCCAGAGCAGAGGGATGTGTGTTGCAGTTTTACTTCGTTTTACTCATTCTTTTCCCCTCATGTCTATGTGTAACTTGCTGGTGCGTGGCCATAGGGTTAGAAGACCAGCAGGAGTGGAAGGGCAAGGATGGCCTAATCCCGCCAACACACAGGTGCCCTTCTTGGTGCCCAGAAGTTGTTCTTTAAAGTGAAGTTGAGCACCTGCTTGCTTCTCTAAATTTAGGGTTAATAGTGTGTTTTCAAATGAAATACAAGATGATCCTTGTGGCATCACTTAATTGTTGATATTTGTCTGCAACAAACTTAAATGTATCTCTTTTTCATGTCACCTGAGGCACACTAAAAGCCAAATATTAATCACTAGATTGACTAAAAAGCACACTAGGAGAAAAGTAATTACCCATTAATGTCTACTTGGCTGACAAATAGTTTTTAAGTGAAAAACATTCTGCTTAGCTAATGAAGAAGAATGGTACAATTTTGTCCAACTATTTTTCTCATTATTTTAGTGTCCTCTTGTGGAAAAGTGCAGAATTGAGGATACTTTTTGATTTTGTGTCCAAGAAACTTTTTCTGGTCTGGGGTAGTTTTTGAAGCCCATTGTACTGAAGGTTATTAGAAATCTATTGTGAAGATTTTTTTAAAATTAAATGTTCTCTTCTACCTTTTCATGTTTGAAGTATGTAGTGTGTATGTCTTAGGTTTCTTTCTGTCATCCTGCTTTCTCAAAGGTGAGATTAGCATGGAATCAGGATATGTTAATAGTATTTATTTTTAGTATAGTATTTTAACACTTTAAAAAAGGCTTCCAAGCAGTCATTTCTGTGAATAACAACATCGGTAGTTTTATTTTTGTCTTTCAAGTGTGCTATGGTAGGCGCTAAGTTTCCTTTTGAGGTTTTTTTTTTCCAGTTCTGCGCCTTGAACTAAGCACAGAAGTCCTCATGTTGAAAACTTACTTGAAACAGTTTTTAAATGTATTTCTGACCTGTTTTTCATTACATAACTTAATAAAATCAAGTTAGTTATATAGCAAGGATCAAGAGGTTCCCTGAGACAGAAGCGCTTGCTCTCTAGTTTTAAAATATGTTGCACCTGAAAGCCACTCCCCATTTGAGCTCTAATATAACGAAATCAAGCATCAAGGCAGGAACTTGGGAGTCGAGCGTAGAGCTGCTCTTCTAAAACAGGTAAAAGTATATAGAATAGTTGGGATTTTTTTTTTTATAGGAAAGACAGTATGGAACTAATAAACTCACATCTTTTAGAAAAGAGGGGGTTTTTATTAATGCTTATCAGCTGTGGTGTTGATTAAAAGGTTTGAGATTTGGTTTGGATTTTTTTGAGGCGGGACTTTTGTAAGCATCTCAGTGTGAGAAAAGGTATAGTTGCAGAAGAAATGAAAAATGTTATTAACATTTGTAGATACTTGAAGAA
This sequence comes from Tringa solitaria, assembly GCA_026413425.1. Taxonomy (NCBI): domain Eukaryota; kingdom Metazoa; phylum Chordata; class Aves; order Charadriiformes; family Scolopacidae; genus Tringa; species Tringa solitaria. The sequence continues at coordinate 57,113,034 of JAOXJM010000041.1, read as the reverse complement.
GCACAGCTGCCTTGTGACCTTCTGTTGTCCGGCGGTATCCAAAGATCCCTGAGATTAGTGAGCAAGTACTTGAGTTGAAGAGCCAGAACAGAGACATAAGCTTGCAATAGAAGGCGACATACAACCATCAGAGCACTGGCTGGGAGCCTCCAGCAGAGGTATGTGACTGATGAGCCTGGTGTTACTTCATTGAGTTTTTGTTCCTTTTGTTGGGGTACACACACCCTCTGCAATCTCTGGAATTTGGGGAATTCTTCCTCTGTTTCATAAGGAATCCAGAATTCAGGGGCAAAAAGCTTTCAGAGACATTACTTTTGAAAGTTCTTTTGACTTTCTAAAGTGTTATGTTCTAATAGGTTTGGGTTTTTTTGCTGCCATATATGCTTAACAAGGAGCAAAGCTATGGGACTCAATGACTTTAATGAAAATGTATTGTTCTATTGGAATAAAGAGGTAGCTACCATAAGTGCCTACTAGATAAGAATCAGGAGTTTGATTTTTAAAGAAATAGTTGTTAGATTGTTCTGCCAAGCTTTAAAACTCTGCAAACATCTAGTGTAGCCTGTGTGCATGAAGCATCTTTAATGGAGTAATAATCTCTGGTTAATAATTAAATTTCCAGGAGCTTTTGTAATTTGTAGATGCTAGAGTATTCAATCTCTTCATGTGAGACTTCTTAAAGCAGAATATTCAAAATTCAAGTTTCATGAAGGGAATCCTAGCCTTATGTAAAGACTGATTTAGCATACCACAGGTTTAACTTGTTATTAGTGTGAAGAAGAAAAATTGGTATCTCACACTAAAACTTGTGCTGGATTTGCAGTTATGGGCAAATTTCTTAAGCTATTGATTGTCAAACTATTGTTGAGAGATGCATTAAAGAGTGTCACTAGTGCTGAAGCATGTCAATTTTCAGTCAATGACACTTGGCTAGTTTTAGTCAATACAGTACTTATCACTAATGTATGCATTGTATTAATGAAAATGTAGTTGTGCAACATTGGTATGCTGGAGTTAATAAGCCTTCATTATAGGAGATGATGAACTATTAAATTAGCCTGTGGGAATGGGTTACCTCCACCTCTCTACAGCCTGTTAAAGTTTGTTTTAATCATTTCGCCTTCTCTGTAAGATTTCACATACTCCTGCCCCAGCACCTGTATCCAAGATTTGATAAATAGTGGAAAAATGTTTTAAAAACTAAATGGAGGGAGGGCTGCCATGTAGCTCTTTTGTATGCATGGTTGTATGCTAAGAACTCTGGAGGTCCAAAATCTTAAGAAAACAGGTAAATGTCAAAATACAAACTAATGTTTACTTTCCCAAAGTAACATTATCATATTTGTTTGAAATAGCCTACGTAAAGAGGATTGTGTAGATGAATAACATTGATTTGGGATGTCTTCCTTGAAATACTTCAGTTTTGATTTATCAGTTACGCTGCTGGTGGGAGATCCATTTCCTGTTTCAGAGGTTGGTGGTCTTATTTGCAGAGCCAGCATTTCAGTATTGCTTCTGTATTGCTCTGTTAGAAAAACAAAACAAACAAAACACCCAAGACCACAAAAAAAAACCCCCGAAACAAAACTCCAAAGTCCTCCAAACCTGAAGTTGGCCACCCTTGGCAAGTTGCTAATGAATATTAAGATGATATAGCCATTCTGTATTTGCCAGCAGTAGAAATGTAGCTGTTGCTGATGCAGCATTCTTTTAGAGCTCTTCTGCATTGTCAGCACTTCAAGGAAAATCAGCTGAAGGCCTCTCCCCTTTTCAGTCTTTGGCAAGCCTGTGTCTACTGATAGAAGAGGAGATGTGTGAAAGTTCAGGGTATCACAATCCAGCAGTTCATTGCTCTGCTGGTTACTTTCCTGTTTGAGCCTCAGGTAAATTTTCCAGAATTGCACAAGAACTGTTGAAGCATTTCTCTAAAAATCCGCAGACTACTGACAGCACCATCCAGTCCTTGCAGTAAGGGGGGGGGGCG
>JAOXJM010000041.1:57099642-57110950 GCA_026413425.1 Tringa solitaria | reverse complement strand
GTAAGGGGGGGGGCGGGGAGGGGGGAAGAGTAAAATTCGCCCTGATATGGATGAAGGTAGGGTGAGGGGAGAATTATTAGGGAGAACAATTAGGATTAGTACAAGGTAAAGAAGGGACAATTATAGTATTCTCCGTCTTTGCATGTGCTTTTTGCTGGATTTTTATTTCTTTGATCTTAACTTCCTAAATACGAAGCAGGCCAATAAAAGGCTAAAGCACAAATTAAGATATTTAAAAAGGGAACACTGATTATTTTTAATTCTTCTGTAACTGTTTTTAGAAAGGGTCTTCTATATTTTAGCATTTTCTACTGTTTATTGAATGTGCTAAATGCTGGAATCAAATTATTAATTTAAAGATTAAGGAATCATTAAATAATTTTCTATGATTTCTATCTTTTAAAAAAATAGAGATTCTAGTCTTCCAAGTCTAAGGAAGTGTATGCATAGGAAATAAAAAAAAAAAATAATTTTGAGTTGAGAATGGTGTGGAAATTAAAGCTTTAAATGTGAGATTTACTATGGAAAAATGATTCTTTCACTTATAAATTGTAGTAAATAGTCTTGTAGGTCTAGTAGGTAGGTAAGCAGCCCTCTGAAGTTAAACTTCAAGAGATTAAGAAAAAAATCTGGGTTTAAAGTTCAGTGCTAAACATTGTGTTCTGCTGCTCTTAAATAGTGTTTTCTGCTATAATCTTTATGAGCATGCAAGTGCCTTTCTGTCCTCTGACACTAACACATGCCAAGAACTTTGTAATCAAAATCAGTAGGAGATTAATTAATTATAAATCAGCAGCCAAGATTCATTGACATTTTTGTTAAAGATTATCTTCTTACTCTAATTTCAAGACACTGAGTGTTCAGATACTAGCTCAAGAAGTTAGTTTTCTTTTCCATGATAGCATTAATCTTGTATGAATTCCCAAATGGGTTTGAAGCTAAAATTACAGTTGTAAGGAAATAGAAATCCTGCAGAGAACCTTGCAGGACCATAGATTCCTTTATTAACACCAAATTCTTCTGTCAGATTGATTTAAGGTTTTTAGTACTGTGTACTTGGAACTACAGAGCAGTCTCTAGCATCAGTAATCTAAACAAAACACAGTTCCAGGGCGTTCGAGCTCTTGATGCACTTGTCAAAACCTTCCTGGTGTTGTTGGGAGTCAAACAGCTGCACTAGCAGGCCAACAGCCACCATGTGCAGTGACAGTTTGGAAAGAGCTGTGGGCTGGTAACATGTAGAGTTTGTGAGATCCAAGCAAATCTCATACAGAGTTCGCTGGCTTAAGCTCATGAGCAGGCTGTAATTCTTCTATCTAAAATGTGTGCAATAGCTTGGAAATCTGCTTTCTTTTTTAAATGTGCAGACTAGTAGAGAGTATTGCATACAGCCTTTCTGGAATTGGGGCTTGTATGTTACCTAACCCCCTCCTCTAAAGCTGGGAGGGCGGGCATCTCTATGTACAGCAACATAGCAATGGCTTACATGTGGGAAAGCAAGCAGAAAGCTGAGTTGCCTTGAATGCATACCGTGATGGTAATGTCAGTCACCAAAGTGGTTCAGTTATTTCAGAGCTTCAAAAAAAGCTCACAGTGACATAGCCAGTATGTTTGAAAACACTGAATTAACACTTAGCATGCGTGAGGGTTACTCTTGGAGGGACACTGTAAGAGTGAAAAGGCAGCACTAAATAAGACTCGTGCAAAAATAGCAAGAGTACCTTCACATGGGGCTGCTCTCAGTATGGGCACTCAGAGTATTTATAGCTGCCCTTGGGTCCAGGGGAGTTAAATAGTTCAGGTTTGTGTTAGGGGTTCCCAGTGACCCTTCAGATTAAATCCAGTGACGTTTAATATTACAAGCAAGGGCTAATTATACTGCTTACAGCTCTTTGGGGAAGCAGGAAGTGGTTTCCTATCCTCGGCAAGCCCTAGCACATAGGAAACATTCCTTTATCCCCGATTTAACATCCTAGGTGGCCTTCCCCCGGATGAGACATGTTTTCTTCATGCTTTCTTTGTAAGGTGTCAGTGTAAGGCTGTAGCTCGCAGCTGCCTGGGCCTCACCCCATCCCCTCGCTGAGGGGAGGGAAGGAAGCTCAGCACGTGTTTTGAATGTGCTGCTGTCCATGGCTGGGAGGGCAAGGGCAGTACCTGCAGCAGGACCTGTGCCCTGGGCTGCCTTGTGATGTAGTCTGCCTTTGTCCTCTCAGCACTGCCAGCCTTCTCTGCTGGGGTGAGGGCAGAAAGCAGGAGGGGGCTGGCACCCCTCTTTCTGTTTCTCCGTGAATGCTGCTAACTGACAGTAATTGACACCATTCTCTCTGCTTTAATTTTCTTTCACTGGTGGTGGGAGGAACTTTGTATTTTAAGGAATATTGGAGTGGGCTGGGTTATTTTATAGTTGTGTTAGAATCACTAGGGAAAGGGAAGTTGCCTTTCGTCAGTGGTCATTCCGCGTGCCAGGCTCCCTCCTGTCCATGACAGGAGGGCCATGTGCCTGTAGCCCTGCAGCTTCCTGCTTGTGTAGTCTGCATAGCAAACATTGTGTCCCCACAATGGCAGGGGCTCAGTGTCCTGCAGTGAGATGCCTCTAAAGTAGTTTTTAGGTAGTATGTGCATAGCTGTTGGGAGGCTCGGTCTAAAGCCTGCTGCTGGCTCTGTGGTTTTCCAAGCTCAACCTTGTCCTCATTTTGCAATAGGCTGTGCCCTGAACATCTGCAGCTTTCTTGGGCTTTAAGGGCTAGTCTACTGTGAGAGTTGCTAAGCTCTTTCTTGCATGAATTAATGTAGCTTTACCTTTGGCAGCAGTAAAGGGAGCTGCCAGAGATCTTGCATAGCGTTTAAAATGTCAGCTGCCAGTCTGGAGCAGCTGCCAGCGCTGGAGATGCAGCAGGGGGAATGCTGTCACAGGGTGAATGCAGGCAATGTCACTGTGGACACAGCATGAGTCAGGCTGGGCAGGGACTTGTGTACAGAGTATACTGACGTGGGTAAAATGCCCTTTGAAATCTCCCAGCAAGTTGTCTCCTGTGTTGCTTGGATGATATATAAGGAAATGCTACTGGCTTTTGACTCTTGAATTTTGTGTTGGGGCCTGACTATAAGTAGCCTGTCAGAGTGTGGGGCCTACAGTGATAAAGGGATCCTGTGAAACTGGTAGTCTCTCTTCTGGGTGAAAGATTAAGGCAAAGCACTACCTACCTAATGAGAGTCTTGAGAAAGAATGTAGTTTCTAAAACCAATATAATTTTGTTTATTTATATGTCAATTTTAATGTTTGTTTAAATTTACGTTTTCTTTTAAATGTTTGGAATACATCTATTGGTTGGACTGAATTAACATGGAGAAAACTAATAAAAAAAATTCATAACTACTGTCCTCATTTGTCATCATTGCCTTTGCGAGAAGATCCCTCTGGAGAGCAGGTGTGTTTCCTCAGCATTTTGATTAGAGGGCTTGGTTGCAGAACTTTGAAATGTGTGCACATTTATGCTGATTTGAATCTCCTGTTTGCTGTTGGCATGGAAAGTAGATTTCTTTTCATACTGTTATTTCTTTGCAATGAGTTGTGCCAGCTGTTATGGTAGATGCATACCCATTTGCCTATCACCTGTGATTTAAACCAGGCTTGTTAATTGGTCCTGTTAGATGTAAGCATGTCTAGCAGAGATGCCCAGATGGGTAGAGACAAATTCCAGATCATTTGGGTTGCATCCAAATCCATTCAGGCCACTCAGCTCTTCATTGGAGGATTCTTTTATATGGCGATGTTAAAGGAAGAGCACTCATTGGGGTTTTTTCTTTGGCTGGTGAGTAATGTAGGGTGTATCCATGGAATGCAGGGGTGCATTGAGTTAGAAGGGTCTCGGTGCCAGGCTCATAGATGTAATAATAGGCTGGGTACTGTAGTATTTACCACAGTTTTACATATGGAATTAATCTATGCCCTTCCTTGCTCAGGAAATATGTGCCTTTCATGCCCTATGCCTTTGCTTATATGCTGGTATTGTGTTCCTTATGGTAACAAAAGATTTATATTAAGCAGCCCAAACCAATTTTAAATACTAACAGGCATACGGAACTGTGCTTTTGATACCACCATATAACATACTTTTCTAACTGCAAAACTTTTGCTAATACCCTGACTATCCTTCGGTTTGGTCTTCCCTATTTCATTGCTACTCCTTCAGCCTCTTTCTGTTCTTGCTTGTCTCAGATTTTTTCAAAGACAGTCTGGAAATGTAGTGGCCTTTTTAAATCTGTTCTTTTTGTTCCCATGTTATTTATTTTCATGTCTTTGAATTTGTTCAGGGTGGTGCTAACGTAGTATACGTGTTTCAGACATGAAGAGGCTAATGAAGCTTTAACTACCTCATAAAAACATTCATGTTCTTGGCAGCCTTGGGATGGTAGTTATTGCCTGCAGTGACATACAAGGACTATTATCCTTCTTGATTGCCACATTTCTATAGAGCCAAACTAGATTTAAGAGAATCTTTATGGTCCTTTTGTACATTCCTCAGCAGTAATAGCAATTTTATGGTGCCTCTTCTGAAAATTGAAAGGACAATTTTTAGTAAGTTAATCAAACCAAGAATTTCTATGTTAAAAGGAAAAAAGTAATGTCCATGAAAAGGTGTTTCAAAGATGTTTTGTGATGTAATTTTTGGAAATGAGAAATTAATGGCATAGAAAATTCTGAAAGCCTCACTGCTAGCTGAATTATGGTTCTTTGGCTGCTTAAACCATGGCTTTACCTTAGGATGAAGTAACTAGCTAAATTTGTGGGGGTTTTTTTGTTGTTTTTTTTTTTTTTTTAATTTGAGAGAGGGGGGGAAGTGAAAGCAGAAAGAACTAAAGTGGACAGGCTTTGGTTTTTTTTTTTTGCTGTCCAGTGGAAGTGAGTATTTTGGGAAATTTCAGAGTAATTACTAGTCACTTGTGCTCTGCTGGCTATTTTTAATCCGTCATGTGACTGAGAATGATGCCACTCAATGCACGTAGATTGCTTAATGACTTTTTTCTAGGCAATGTTATATTGTAAAATCTAGTTAGGTAAGATGTTGCTTCAACCACAGAGTTAGTTTGTTACTAATGTGGAGTATGAAGAAATCTTATTAAAACCGTAATACCTGTGGGGCATTAACAGGCAGAACTAAAGAGCTAGATAGGAAGTAATAAACAAGCCCATGTTTCTTAAGTGGTACTCACTTTATCTGTATAAAACCTCGAGCTGTGAGAAGTATGATTTCAATACATGGTTATGTTGTTTGATCATGTTGTTCCCATGACTATTTGCTTCTGTACATCTCAGGAGTCTTTAACTGTTATTGTTAAATACATAAGATATTTAATGTATCTGAGTGTTACTGCAGCCTTAAATCTTGGAAGTAGCTGAGATTTATGATTCTTAACTATCCACTTATATTTGCATTTTCTTACATTTTCAAGGGAGTGTTGTTTTTACTTTTATTGCTATTTTGCTACTTTTTTTTATTATCATTACCTAGTACTAGTTAGCAAACATATTCTCACATTGCTGAAATATCTAAACTTAGAAGTTTGTATCAAGTGTGCCAATCCTTTGATAATTAGAGTATGGTTGAGTGCTGCTATTTTGAACCCAGAGAAGGAAATCTTTGTTTTTCAAAACTGAGAGTAACTCAGACAGTCTTTTCTACTGTAAACTACATGTATCTATACATGATCTATACATGAAAATAATCTGGATGTTAGAATTCTGTTGTGAAATGTTCACTGCAGCATGTTTTATAAAATTGATAAATTATAAATTTGGAATTTATAATGTGTCTTAATATAATTAAAAAAAAAAAACAAAACCAACAACTTAAGATTTTCTAGAGAGCACAATTAAACCTTCCTCTATCACCAGCCTAAGAGACTTGATGTGAGTAGATTAGCATCTCTCTGCATATGCAGAGAAACTATTTTTATTTTAATAGTATGCTTTAACATCATGTTAACAGTGTTTCTGTGTGCTTAACAAACATGTCATCAGAAAGCATGTGAAAAGAATATGGAAACTTCAGGTATTGAAACAGCATAATGTAGCTGCATGTGTAAGTTAGACTTTACTATGCATGATGTAATTCATGACACTTAAAATTTTGCAAGTTACTGTATATATTAGGTTTTTCTCAGATTAAGCTTAGCTTGATGATAGAGAACCCTCTAGAACCATCTAGAAAAGGACATGCCAAAGTGAAAGGCAAATCCTAAAAATTTGGAAAAGAATGGGAGACAAAGGGAGAAGAGAAGAAAATAAAATTAAAACTAATCTCGATAGAGTAAAAGAGAACCTGGATGTATGGATAGCTGTGACACTGATCATTAAAGGATTAAACATCTTTAAAAGAACAAGCACGATACAGTCCAGCTGCTTTTGCTTGTTTCTGTATCCAAAGACGTTCCAGGAAGAACCTAAAAACTTTTCCTGTAAAGGCACGAAAGAAGGCAAAATCAATAAAGCTACTTCCTGGTACTGCAGTAGATAGTGATAATTAGGAAAGCGTTTGATAAGAAAACCTACTATATTATAAAAATGTTAAAACATTAGGTTAAGCAAAACCGTCTCTGCCTCCTTTATCACAACAGTCTTTTGTTGCTGAGCAAACTGAACCTGACTTACTGAATCACACAGGCAGCTCTAGGTGTCAGACACATTGCAAACAGGAGGTCTGTGATTCTGCTGTGAGCTGTTTGGGTGGTGGAATCGGCGAGAGGTTTGAGAAGAGCAGGAAATTGCATAAGGATGTCTGTGTTGGTTGTTTACAAGTAGCCAATGCCACTGGAATAAACAGCTGTACAGGCAACACAGAGTCCCTTTTGTCTAATCTAGCAGCACTGAAGATGGAATCTCGGGCCTTAACTTCAGTAAAGGAAGCCTAAGGGATAAGGCAGCTTGTCACAGGACTTCGAAAACCAAAGCAATACGTAGCAGTTTTGATCATAGGCCAAAACTTTTTTAATCCAGAATATTTTTTTGCCAGTATTGCTCTGTAAACAAAATTTAAATAGGCAAACATAGGAGTTGGAACCCTCCCCCACTCTACCTCCCAAAAAAACCACCTCCCGCCTCTCTTCCCCTACACTGTAGAGGTATTTTACTGTTTTCTCAGGGGTCCTTGGACAGAGAAACCTGTGATGAAGATTCTTATTGCAGTATGACATCAAGAAGGGGAAAAGTCTGCAATGCAGACAGAGACCTTTCCCAGTTCTCCAGCTGTACCCAATTCTTTATTAAGTAGGGAAAGGTCTGCAGACTGACTCAGTGACTAGACCTCCATTTGCCTCACAGAATTAGAACAAGTAATGATAGCACAGGAGTGCATTCCTCATTAGAAGCTACTGGTGATGGTTTCACATTTTTTCTAAGCATATGTAAACATGAGGAACGACTAAACGTCCTTCTGCCAGTATAGGACAGGAAAAATCTTTATTTCACCATCTCGTTGATATTTGATGAGTTAAATTATGTTTAGATATTGCTTAATTCATCTTGTTTCTTTACAGTGAAGGTGATTCAGATGCTGAGTTTTTTAGAACACCATGCATGAATCCAGTGCCAGAAAACAAGGGGGAAAAAAAGCACCACCAGGAATTTAATAAGACTAAGACATCCTTGTTCTGCTGCTGAGCAAACTGAAAGGAATGTATTTACATGGATTCACTGGAGGTTGTTAAGGCTGACATTATTTCACTAGAGTAGAATGTAGTGAGTGGATTGGAAAGAAATATGCTCTTGTATTGAAATTATTACACCTTTAGCAGAGCTAAAGAATGCTTGATTTACCTTACTGAGGCCTGAGTTCTCCCCAAACCTCCTGCATAATATATAATTGTCTAGGTTGGAAGGAACCTTTAACATCATCTAGTCCAACCATCAACCTAACTCTGACAAAAACAAAAAACCCACATCACTAAACCATGTCATATATTGTCCAGAGACCTCTGCTCCATTCTATGTCATCAGCCACTTAAGTTGTGTTATAAGAATATACTTTTTCTGTAATTTCTAAAATGGGAATAGTTTAATTAGGTTCTTAGCTGAATAACTGAAGTTCAGTGACCATGTTTCAATGTTAATGTTAAGTTCTATAATTGGAAAGAAAGGTCAACTAAATAGGGACAGATTTTGTCAGCACTGTAGGAAAACCTCTATGCTATTCTTTTATGACACTGAGACATTGTCCTTGCTACCATATCATATCTGCATCTTGGGTATCTTTCCTAGAATAAAGGTTATATTTAGACTTTTTTTGTTATTTTCAAGGAACACCTGAAGAGTTTGTGTTTCTGTGTAGCTAGTAGCGTTTTGACTTTGTTTTTGGGAAAGAAGAATAAGAGAAGCAGAAAACTGAACTGAATGAAACGTTGTTGGCTTTAGGTCTAGCAAATTTAAAGGCACTTACAGTGTGAGAAAAAAATGCTGTATGTTCTTGCTATTTTAAAAAATAATTTAACAGTAGTCCAAAAATAACAATGGTATTATGAAAGCATTTTACTTGCTTGTTAATCTTTTATTTTGTGGCAAATTAGTTTCTTTTTCATTAAAAGAAATCTTACTAGCTTTTGATTTAAACATTGCAACTATTTAAATAAAGCTCTTATTTACTGGTAACTGTATGCTTTCTACAGAGCTCTATATTAATTTGCAATTTAGTATTTCATTTATATGCAGGAAACACAATCCTCCTTCATCTAGCAATCTGCATGACCCATATATATATATATTTTTTTTTAATCTTCAGGTTTAACCTTCTTAAATACTTAAGACATAGCTCCAACACAACAGTGGTAAGCTGCTCTTCTGTTAACTTTGCAGTCTCTTTCCTAGGTCTTACTGAAATACTCAGGTTGCTTTATTTTTCATAGTCTGAAGACCTCATTATTGAGACAGTAAGGCACTTGCGTTTCCGAGCCTGACTTACTACTGGTTTTGAAAGTGCAAATAAATACTTAAGAAAGGATAAGGTATTAAATGCACTTTGTTCAATTTGTAAAATACAGTCACTTCAGATTCCTGTTTATATAGATCTATCATATTCAATGTTGCTAATGAAAAAGAAATCATGTGCTTTCTCAGATGTTAAGAATAGATGGGAAGGCAACATAGGGATCCAGAAAAAGGAGCAATTGGGGAGTGCAGTTTCCTAGCTCTGGTTTTGTGATCTCAATCAGGTTTTGTGTGCCTATTCCATTTGTACTATTGTGGCAAGTGACCCTCTCCCTAAGCTATTGCTGATTTGTGTACAATGTTTGTATGTAGAAGGAATATGGAATACCTGGGATAGCATAGTCACTATGGCCAAAATACAAACTTGTGTAACAGAACAGTCTTTTATTATAAACTTACTGTCTCCAGTAAACTAGATTGTTGGGGTTTTTTGTTTGTTTGTTTGTTTTTGTCCAAACAGAGACATGATAAGCCTTTTATTACTTCAAATTGAGTAAGAGTACCTGAACTGGCAAGGTGATACTGAAAGGGGTTAACATCCTCCATGGACAATAGTGAAAATGAGACTTGTTAAAAAGTTGAGCAGAACCACATTTGGTTAAATACTGATAGCAGAATCATTCCTAATTAAACAGGTAAGGTGAAGATAATGTGCAGGAAGTAAAGAAAGCAAGAGAAGATATTTTTAAATTTGGAAAAGTTACTATCAAAAGGTGGTGGCATTCTTACATTTCTATACTTCTACTCTCTTGCACGGTGCCAACTTACCTGCTTGCTATTTTTGATCTACTTTTGATAGAGTTCTTACATAGAGATAGTATTTTACTTTTCTTATATAGCGACGTTTTCGGAGTAGAAATTCTTCCTTTGTTCAGTTAGCGCTTAACATACTGGAATTTGGATGCTTAGTTATTCTTCTAGTAGTTTTAATAACTTTAAGAATTTATTCCTCTAACGGTTTTTGTAAGTAGTCATTAAGCTATTCTTCAAAAGCTTGATGCTCCAATCTTATGCAAAGGACTGCTTATCTATCTCTCCCATCCACTACCCCCCCACACCTTTTTTTTTAATAGAGGTTTTGCAATTAATTTGGTAGCACTTTGAAGTGAACAGTCAGAAAGATGAGATCTCAGTTAAAAGAAGAAGACCAGCCAGATGGTCTCTTCAACACAAAATCACTTATGTGTTTCCACCTAATTCTGGTGGGACTGAACATGGGTATTATAAAGACAGTTTCTTTGATCATCTCTTCTTATGCCCTCATTTCTAAATTTCTAAAATATGCAGGGTCCCTGTACATTTGAGTTCAGATCAAGAATGCTTTTGAATTTAATCTCCTAATTATTAACTATCTATTGTTTGGCTCACTCTGTGGAGCAGTCTCTTCAAATGCATATAGTCTGTGGATGCAAAGTTCTGAAACACCACTGGTGTGTTCTGCAGACCTCTGTTGGATGGGTTGTCCTATCTGCAGATTCTCCACTGTTAGAGAGAAGTATTATCCTACATTCCCCAAAATTCAAAATGATATTGGATTCCTTTTGCCTTTGCTTCTATGATAAGACCTTTCAACAGTTTTTTCACCTCTGATTATTTAGCTGTGCACTTGAAGTATTTTATTTATTTGCTGTGCAGAAATATATACTGCAGCTAGGAATGGTAACAAAGAAGAAATGAATAAAGAGAAAGTAGTTTAATGTGCAGTACAATCCTGAAGTATGAAGAATAGTTCAAGTGAAATTCATTTACTCTGGGAATCAGTCAATGTTGAGCAGCCTAGTGGCCAAAAATATAAATTGCCTTTTGTTTCTTTAATACATTCTTACTTTTTTTTTTTTTTAAATGTATGTTGCTTTTCTTAAATCTCATTTGGGGCAAATAATGTTCTTTTTAGCAGTGATATTGATTGTGTGTAGCATTAACAATTGTGGATGTGCTCAAGTGATCAGTAAGAAAAGATCTCTTTAAAAACCTCAGTTTAAGTAAGTAGTCATTCTTTACTTGATGTTTGCAATACATGAAATTATACCTGCAAGGTGAAATACTTATTATTTTAACTTAATTATTTGAGAGAGGACCGACTGTACCCTGAATGGATCCCAATGCTTTGCTTTCGATGCAGGAAATAATTTCTTTTCAGAAACTCTCATGGAGATTCCTTCTTAGAGTTCTGCCTTCCTTACCATACTCTTATAAATGGCTGAAAGTAGTTTCAACATGCATGATACATAAGATACTAGATGTATGGAAAATTCTTACTTCAGTATTCTCAATGTGAGAAATAAACTGAATTTTGCTTCAGCTACTTGGTATATTTCTATTTGTGTG
>JAOXJM010000041.1:57051999-57099542 GCA_026413425.1 Tringa solitaria | reverse complement strand
TGCTCCAGTGACTTTGTCCTCTTTAAATTTTAAGTGTGAGCCGGTGTTTCTCACATCAAAATGCTGTCTGAATCTTTTGGAATAAGATGCATCATATTCACTCGTGGTTTTGGATGAGCAAGGAGCTATATCTTAAATTTTAAACTGCTGAATTAAGTTACTGAAAAAATGCTTAGAAACATTCTCTTGCTGAAGTTTTGTGGTAAGAATTCTTCCAGTTTCAGAAAGTGATTTTTCATTTTGCTGATAATAAAGAAGTCCAGTTAGAGTGAAACACAGCCAGTTAAAATCTGAATATTGATGATGGATTCAGAGACTGATTATAGTTGCTTCTCACTGCAGATGTGCTGGATATTTAGCTGAACTCAGCCTGTAGATGCTTTTGTAGATCTCCCCAACAAACATAGTGCAGTAACTGACACTCCTGCAAACAAAAAAAAAAAGCTTTGAAGAAAAAAAAAAAGTAAAACTTTGTAACACTTGGAAGTAGCTTAGTCTTTCAGGTTCTTTTCACTTCAGAGTTGTGAATTTTTACTGCTTGCAAAAGAAGAGGTGGTTCTGACATGGGAATTCATGTAGGAAGCTCAGCTCAGAGGAGCTCAGGAACTCAGACCTCTCAGTTCTTGTTCCAGCACCCAAATTTCTGGCATGTTTGGAGCAGAGTTTGGGTTGGCCAGGTTGTAAGAGCTCTTAAGGGCAATTCTAGGAGGCTGTTGTCTTGAGGCCGACCATGAACTGAAGGCTGCAGAGGTGGGGTGGGGGGCATAATGACAGACTCTACTAGCTGATTCCTCCACTGGGTATTTTCTCCCTCTGGAGATGTTCTTCGCTTGTAGTTAGATAAGATTTATGGCTTTTCATTGATTGAAGGAAGGACAGTCTATACCTACCAGGAGCTATGTCTTGTATTCCTATAACGCTGCCTATTATAAAGGTAGTGAAGCACTGGCATTCTTAGTTTAGACTGTACTGTAACAGGTATATTTAGTTTTTTTTAATGTGTCCTTCTGTATCAACAGAAAATCTGCAAAAAGTCGGAAAAGACAAATCCTATGTATCAGATCATTAGCTTTGAATTTATTTCCTAATATCCCTCCTCATGTAATAGTCTCTATTACTAAAGTTCCTACTGCAATTATCCTTTCTTTTGAAGGGCTTTTGCAGATCCTGACCACTTCTGTAGATGGGATTCTCAGCAGAAGGCTAATTGGTCTGCTCAGCTATGTGAATTTGTGTAGAGTAGCAGAAATCTTATGCTTTATAGAACATTTCAACCATGCAAACGTGTCCTCTGTACCTCATGGTTCTAATGCTTTTTTGATAGGTTCAAGAAAGCAAAGTAAGCTCAGATGTGTAGGGAGAGGCAAAGTGTATGAGGGAAGACTAACATTCAGAAGTGAGATATGCAGATAAAACATATCAAAACCAAAGCTCCTTAACTTTAAGGGGACATTGTCAATGCTGACAATGCAGCGTTGCTTTGCAAGTGAAATAAATATATCTCCTGAGTCTATTTTTTTTAGGAGCTCTCAGACTCCCACAAAGAAAATATCACATTGTCAGCTGAGTAACCAGTATCAGGAAATACAATAAGCAGTTTTGTTTGCAAATGTGGGTAAACTCATGCATGCTTGTCACATCACACCTCCTCTCTCCCCATACTCTTTTCTTGGGCCGGAAGCATTCATATTTACAGGAATTAAAATGGTGATGCAGACCATCAAAGGATTTGGAGGCTTTTACCCATGAATTCAAGACTACTTTGCAGATGGAGGAGAAATACAGCATATACTAATATCTCCTTAAACACAATTTGTTTTTAGAGACTCCAGACACCTTAAGTATATTGAATCAATAGAGGGCATTGTTGTAGTGAATAGAAGGCAATGTGTTTTACAGAGAAACAGGTAGAATACGTCTCTTGATTCAGTGTACTTTCAAGTAATT
Organism: Tringa solitaria; assembly: GCA_026413425.1. Classification (NCBI taxonomy): domain Eukaryota; kingdom Metazoa; phylum Chordata; class Aves; order Charadriiformes; family Scolopacidae; genus Tringa; species Tringa solitaria. The sequence continues at coordinate 57,097,595 of JAOXJM010000041.1, read as the reverse complement.
ACTAAGAGCAGAACCTGCTGCTAATTCAAACAACAAAAACATTTTCTAATTATATAGGGCCAGATTTTCTCATTTACAGTTTCCCAGTGAAGAACTCTTTTTGGGAAGCCTCAGGTTAGAATTTTCCCTCATCTGCCTGTGCTTCTGCAGAAACAGGGAACTAGAAAAGGTATTCTTGGCTCACAGGATGCGTGCTGGGGTGGTGATGCAAGCTAATAAATATGTCACACCTAGTTTTCAACTAGTAAGTGCTAAAATGTCTGATAATTGAGACTGTAGTGCCTTTTCTTCAGACATACCAAAGCATTTTACATTTGTGTAAATAGCTGTGTTACTCAAATACATGTAGCAAGATGGTGTTTTATACTAATTTTCAAAGGAATAAATTAAGACCCAGAGCTGTAATAGACTGTGACAGAGCAAGAATAAAATCTAACAATATGCAGCGATGATGGAAACCAGTAGTCCTCTGTTGCTTCAACTGGAAAGCAACAGCTTCATTTTAGTAACGCCTGCACAAAGAGTTATCTTAATGACACGTTGTAATATCTTATAAAAAATCTTCATGTTGGTAGAGTGGAGAGGTTACTATCTATAGCTACAACGCTAATCCCAAATAGCATGAAGCTGTTTCTGATGCGAGGAGTTTGCAGGAAGACATGGATTTTGCAGCCAGAAAAAGCAGGTGACCTTTTTTCCCCAACACAGGAAATCTTTAGGCATGCTAATAAAATTAATTTTAGGAGATTTGCAATATTCCCAGGTGAAAGTTGAATATGCATGCAGACTTTATGGCATACGGTCATTGTAATACTATAAATTTTCTTCTTACTTTCACTTCGATAAAAAGAAACATTTTAAAATGTTATTTTCTGCATTAAGCGTTTTAAACATGGGAATAGAAGATCAAAATATTCCATTCACAAAGGTGAAGTCAGAATATTTTGATCTTATTAAAGCTACTTTATTTGTTTTCAAAACAGATTCCTGCTGAGGGTGTGTAACACTTGTTGACATGACATTTTCAGCTGTAAAAACATTGTTAGAAAATTTCACTCTAGATTTAATAGCAGTTGGTGTTTCTTTAGCCCATGCTATTAAATTCAGTCCAACTGTAGGTAATCATAGTTCTTGTCTTGAAATCTCTGTGTGTGCATAGGAATTAGAGATAGAATATAGAGGAAGGATGTTAGTACACACTCCTGACTTCCTGGTGAGAAAACACAAGTGAAAGCATCTCTCTGTACACAATGGCCTGATGGTCAATGACTTAAGAAAGGATGTTATTCCCTTCAACTGCATACTGTCCCTTTGTGTCAAGGATGCATGTACATAACTTTGAGAACGGAGTTAAATATCTGACCTTGCAAAATCAGGTTTGGTTTTTTTTTTTTAAATCGCTCAGATTTTCCACTCCAGCAATATAAGATACCAGCTGCATAGGGAAAGCTAAAAGAAAGGAAGCGGAATTCACCACCTTTTAGTATGGGCTGTAGTTCCTTTGCTTTCTTTTTCACCTGAAATGCAAGTTCACTTAGTTATGAAGTGCAATTTGCCACTGCAATGCTGAATGTTCTGCTTGCTACTGGACTAAGCTAAGATAGAAGTTTTAAGAATTCTTACTTCTTAGACAGTATTGCTTATCCTTTCCACTATGTGTTAGACAAAGACCTACTTATGTGGAGGGAGAGCAAATGTCTGCTGGGCTCAGGCTGTTTCCAGTTCCAATCCCTGTTGATTCCTTACCACTGTGTCTCATAAACCCTTAGTCACTTAGGATAGATCTAAAAACTTACAAATTTGTTTTAAATATTTCTCTCACAAGATGGCAGCATTGCTTCAGGGAAGAAAATTGCCTGAACTGTTCAGGATATCTTGAAGTTCTTAGTATTTCCATTTTATCCAGTATGCGAGAGAAACTCTACAGAGGTGTTCATTTGTGTTATCTGAATTTACGTATCAAAATCAATCATTGGACTGGATGAGTTTCATTCATTTGCTGCTATGTTTGCAGGCTTTGTGATGAAAATGAGCTACCAGGACTGCAATGAGCTTTGTGAATTGTATTGAAACTATATAAGTATTTTGATTCTTTGTCACTATTATAGTGACTCTAGTTAATACTGTAGTTGCATTTCTGAGACTTCAGCTGGAAACCTGGAATTGGATTGTTTCAGATGCACTAAGCAGAAATATCTTACAGGAATTTTAATTTCATGTTAATATACATTTCTTGTCCACTGAGTGCTTTTATTCTTTCAGGGTTTGATCCTACTTTCTCTGAAGTCAATGGCCGAGTCAGAATTTTAGGGAAAATCTTGTAAGGAGATAGGAACAACAAATTAGAATGGTGAATAAAGTAGTTTTTTAATTTTTATTTTGTTCCCTATGTAAATAATCAGGAATGGTGAAAGAGCTGCTGTTTGAACCATTAGAAGCATCAACCTTCGGTTACCTCCAGGCAATCCCTTTATTTGATTTCAGGACAGCACTGATTGACTTCTAAAGGAATTAGGTCAAGTTTATTTCTGATTCTAAAAATAGGTCTATCAATTCAGCCTTACCCATAAGGAATAAAAAGCTTGGAAGTACAGGAATCCTCACTGTGCTGCCTTGGATGCAATTGAGCTTCCCAAGAATGTAGATACTTTTTTTCTTTAATTATCATTTTGCCTGTGATTCTGATTTTACGGAATGAGTTGTGGGCTGAAGGGTAATATTTTCTAATTCATATGGCCGTTTTATAACTCTGTTCAGATATTCCACTTGGCAAAAATGCTATCAAGACCGTTTTCATTCTTAAATCAGGAAAGCATTTTCCGTGATTACCTGGAGAAGTGTCTTAGGCTTGAAGTACTGAAGGAAATATACTTTGCTATCTTGAGTAGCAATGGTTATTATTTCAAGGCAATATTGGGTGATATAACACTTTAACAAAAAAAGATTTGAAGTCTTCTATTTTAATTTTCTCGAAGATTTTATGCTGAGCACAAAAGAAATAAGCTTGTCTTTCTTTTAATTTCTCAAAATCCAACATACTAAGATATGGTTTTACTGAAAGGTGGTCACTTAGTTTGCGCTTCTAGGACTAAAGTAGAGTTAGTCTGCAAATGTAACTCTCTACTGACAGCCCAAGTTGTTTGACTTACTTCTTGTAGATATTAACATTCATATCTTTGTACTTCCCCAAACTGGAAGGTATGAAATGAGTATTTCATTTCTTCTTTAATGTAATTAGAGATTTTTATTGATGCAGTTCTGCTAGTCTTCAGCAATTCACAGTACAGCCTCCCAAACACTAACTTACCATTAGCATCATTTACTTCTGTGGCATTCTAAAACACATTTTCTAAAATTGCTGCAGAAAGAAAGCCATGGATATAAATGATACTGAGAAATTGAAGTCAGACCCTTGTGTGACAAAGAATGCTGAAGTCTATTCCTTCCTTCCTACTCCAACATAGAGTCTAAGTAAATAGAAGAAATATACATGATGGTACCTTCATTTGTAGGGGCTGGTGTCTCCACTTTAACATATCTTCTGGGATGTTGTAAGAACTGAACTGGAACACGTGGATAGCGATGTGTGAGAGCTTCATAAAAGTAGGTTCAAACACTGGAATTTGTTTTGAGTCCTGCAGGTCAGCACACCTCCATCATTCCAACTCTCTTTGGTTAAAAAAGAGAGAGAGAGCATGAAATCTAACCTCCTGGTCACGTAAAGCCTGATATTCTCCATGAGCCCTCTGCTGCTTGCCTCCTCACTCGCTGATCCTGGCAGTAGAACAAGTCTGGCCTTAGCTGCATTCAAAGGAAATTGAAAGACATTTTTCTTTAAAGAAGATGATAATTCAAGGACTAGCCTGTAGCAGAAAATTAAGAGAGATTGTTTAAGGAAATGAAATAATCGAGGTTATTGGTGATGAAATGCAATATTGATCACATTTAAATCTAACCCATATGGTTAAAAGTCAGAAGCTGCATGATATAATTTCTCGTCTTCCTAGTGCATGAGAATTCTTGATATAAATGGGTCTCGCTGGTTTGATTAGCAGTGACCACATGTGTGGTCCTTTATTTTAGAAGTATTGATGTACATGTTTAAGTCAATTTATTTTTTTGAAAGCATTTAAAATGTTTGGCTTTTACTGTGTGTTTCAAGGATGTTTAGAAGCAGGCTTGAAAGACACTGATGAATGAGGTAACTCTTAACCTTTGTAGTGGTACTTGTAAGATAAAAATTAAACTTCTATGATGTAGCTTTTATCATGTGTTAATTCCATAAGCATTTCCATCTACCTGACCCAGACCCACAGACAAATAGAAGATTTCATTTTTAATGTGCCAAAGGTCAGTACTTTTCACACATACTTAATACAAAGCACAAAAAGAAAGATGTTATTCCCTCTACATATTCAGACAACATGATAGAAAAGCATGTAACAAACATGATATGCATCTCAAATGATTTAATGAAATGCTGAATTTTGGTTTTATTCTCATTTTTATGGCCTATTATTTGCAGTCCTAGAATAATATTCATCCAAGTTTATATTATGATCCATATATGCAATTTTCATAGGATAACTTTTTTTTTGCCACTCTTGAAAGCCATGTTGATTGACTAAAAATTATCAGAAGTAACATACAAAGAGCTAGAAGCCTCTCCCTTTTGAATATTTCGTGTCAGTGATGGAAGAATTTGTGAAGATAATGTTAAATATGACCAGATTACCAAAACTTGCTTCTCAGTCAGAGACACTGAAATATTCCACTTCTAATTCCCATCCTATTTTACTTCTCTATGCTTTAAGGATTTATATTGCCATTACAAAGATAGGCAGACACAAACATTTAAATTTCAGTTGGTTCAGGTTCATATCCTCATAAAGGCGCACATTAGAAAATAAATTCTTTAAAAGCATATGTTATGTTGTAACTTTCATAAAAATGCTTTTCAGTAGCTGAGTACTGCTCAAAATCATTGCACGGGTCTGCAGTTGGCTTCTATTTGATGACAAATAAAATGTATTGAAACCCCAAACTTTCAATCAAAGTTTCTGACCCATTGTATAATGCAAATATGTCAAAAGAAAACTTACTCTGAAATGGATAAGTAGACATATGGCCCAAATGTCATAACTACTTTTGCTCAAAAACATAATTAGAAGAACATGTGTTGTACTGTGAATAACAACATTTCTACTAGTAAAGGAAAGGATTTAGTAGAAGTAGTCTTTGGGCCAGATTCCACCTTCTTTCTGCTACAAAAGATGTGGAATAAACTTGAAGCAGAACAATGTCTGAAGAACACAAGCAATTGCTTGCAAAGATTTTATATTGGTGTGATTGAGATTAGTACCTGTTCCATTTGGCGCATATGTATTTTTGAGTAGTAGTGTATGTGGTAACTACAATACATATTACCTAGTCCTAATCATTGTCTATTATAATGGCTTACCCGGAAAGTAGCACAATAAGTAATTTTTATGCTTTATGGAGTATTGCTAAGAAGAAATTTGGTAATGTTCCATCAGTTGGAGATTTGGGAGCAATTAAAATCTAAAAGCAGTGGTATTAAGGTAAAGTATATTTAAGGATATGCTGTGAATGTAGAAAAATATCTAAATTAATCTTATAAAAAAGGTAAATTCAAATTCAAGAGAGTTGAAATAAGAGTTGCCCTGAAGAGTAAAATTTTATTTGCTCAAACAAAGTACTTGATATTTATTTGTGACACAGACTACTTCAAACCCCATTTTCAGATAGAACAGGAGATTGTTTTAAAAGAGGAACACCAGGTAGAACTTTTGGGGTAACAGTTTGACTTGTTTACTTCAGAAGGACCTATATAAAGGTAATTTGCTTTACTAAGTCATCAGGTATTTGGGCTGTTTATGCTGGAATAATTCATAACAAATCAAGCAAAATTTGTAGGCTGTGGAAGAGCTTTTCAGGAAATATGAGCTGTTATTTTATATAGCAACATTAAGCCTTCCTAACAGATTAACTTCTTTATGGTACACACCTTTGTGTATCAGAGCCACAAAAAGAGCCATCATATTAAGGTTACAAATGATACATTTTATAAATTAAAATTGTATGTCCTAAAATTACATTTTAAATATATATGTTGTTCATCACACTTGACAGGTGAAAGATTGTAAATACATACATTCAGTTGCATCGTTGAAGTTGATGTACAAAAGAGAAGGAAAAATAGATTAACTGGGAGTAACAGTAAACTGGGAGATACTGGAGAAGCTGAAGGGTCTTAGAATACAATAGAAGGTAAATTAAAAGTCCTAAAGGAATTTGCAGGTAAAAATGAAGCTAGGAGAAAGGGACAATGAAGGCAGAAGTGTCTGTATGAATCGTGAGTAATGGAAAGAGTGGACAGAATAGATGGGGATATGTGCTTGGAAAAAAGGTGGATTTTTTGAGAATACTAGGAAACTTTCAGGAATCTGGGCAGAGCTGTAGAGAAACAGGAAGATTTCAGAAGCTTTCAGTCTTTAAAATGTAAACCTAAGCGAAAGAAATCTTAACATCCCAGAATCAATACAGACCATTTAGAACTCCATACAATCCTAGCAAAGGGCAGATTATTTTGCTCAGTTTGTATGCAGGCCTGTGTGGAAACAACGTATTAAGGAACCGCAGGAGGGTTCTCAGCACATTTGGAGCATGAATAGAAGGACATCTGAATGCAATGGTATAATTGTTTATGGTTGGGTTGTTGCAGAAATCCTAGGTTATAAAAATACCTGTCACTGAAAGATACTTGCATTGAATTTTCTTGTAGGTGACAAAATAGAGATAAAGCATCTGACAGTATCCTAACTCTTCAGTTGAAGTAGAGTAAAAAAAGAATGTGCCTTACAGTGTTCTAGGGGCAGTTGTTTCTTTGCTTCTTTCTCAAATCCCTGTCCAAGAGTAAAAGCTGAAAATCAGAAATGACTTGGGGCATTTGCACCAGAAGAGGTTGGCAGTAGGTAAATAAATCCAGAGAGTGTCCACGGATTAAGAGAGGCACCTATAATAATGTACCATCAAACAGTTCTAGACTGCATGTAGGTACCACTCCTGCTTCTGGCATCTTCCCCTGCTGTGTTTTGATTTCCAAGGAGTCCATTCCTGAAATGTAGCTGGTGTTCCCAAGAAGTAATCCCCAGTTAGTTATGCTTAACTGCTCTCATCTGCTGTCCCAGCTCATGTCCTCTGGGATTCTGCTGCTGGGATTTGTGTCTCAAATACCCAACCACATGGTTATGTGTGGAAATGGAGGGAAGGGGTTGGTTTTAGTGGAGCTAGTAGAGAGAGCAACAGTTCTGACACAAATTGAAAACATCTTTGCTTCAGTTTTTCAATTACCATTAGCATATTTATCTAAGATAATTTTTTGAAGTTATTAGAACTATAACAATATGTAGGATCTGAAAACTTCCTCTGCAAGATACAGATCTGTGCTACATACGCAGGAAGAGCTTTTGTAATTCCAGTCACAGAGGGGAGAGAAACGGAGCTGTGTACCAGTGATGTATATTGATATGTGACCTTGGTACTTACTTTGCCACCAACAAAAGCTTGCAGGCAGCATGTTTTGTGGAGAATATTTGAAGCAAGATTGGAAGAACACTCAACTGAGAAACAGAAACGTTGACTGTATTGTAACATAATCAAGCACTAACACCTGCTGTGAGTCTAAGCCTTTAATTTTGTTTTTCTGAAAGATAAAAACTCCCCAAACCATCCAGTATCTGAAGTAACTTTCAGTATAACAGCACAGCATAAGCAAATGCTACGCCTTTCATATACATATTTGCTTTACGTTTTTTTGAGAGATTGCTCAAAAGCATTAGGTACATAATACAATATGCTAATCCCTTGTTAAGAAATGAATTGGCCTAAGAAGACTGTAGCACCTTTATGATTTCTCATGAATGATCAACATGTAGTGGTGAAAGATATGTATGGTATTAGCTCAGAGATTCCTAGAAGAAATCTCCAATACCTTTGCAATGATATTTGCATGTAATAACCTGAAATTCTGTTGTAATGCTGACTTAAAGTTAAGATTTACTATCAGGGCCCTGACCTGAGACACCCGATATTTATATTGAATATAAAGGCATTTTTTTTACAATTTAATGTTTCTGGAGACACAGTTTCCATGTGTTTTCCATGTTACTTGGTTAGTTCAGCTCTGAAATGTGCTGCTTGATGGCACTGAAGTATGTTGTTCAGATTTGTTCCATTTGCAGGTGAGGAAATAAACCTTCTAATTGACCAGCCAGAAATTCAGTGCTGGAACCAAAATTCTTTCTAAATTGTGTGAGGAATAAAGACTTTGCAAAATACGTTCTGCCTTCATGGCAAATTTTGTCTTCTAACTATAGTTGAATTGGATGGTATTTGTTAAGTATTTGAAATCAACAGTGAGAGTGCTCTGAAGCAAGTGCTGTGTGGATTCTGTAAAGAGTTTAGGTTCCTAACTGTGGAAACAGTAGCTTAAGAACAATCATGTGAATATTTCTGCTTTGGTTCAGACCAGCTGCAGATGGGTCGCCATCAAATACATTGTTTAAACAGGCTATAAAAACAGAGCCTTACTAAATTTGAGCCTTGTGATGATTCCAGCAAGCTCACTGAAACAAGTTATTTTTGGCAGGGAAGAAAGAAGATAGGACTTGGGATCTGCACAGAGAACCTAATTTTCTATTTATTTAGGGAAGGGGAAATGAGAAGCAACACTACAACTCCGGATAAAGCTAGCATAAAACAATGAGGAGGATAAACTAAGATAAAACTGATCTCTCTTCAGGTTTATAGATGTACCTGGTTGGCTTGGTGGAGAAGAGATTATAGGCGAGTTTGGTTTTTATTTTGGATTGGATTGTTATCTGGAAAAGGGACCAGTGAGTTCCTCGGGGGAAATTTTGTTTAGCTTTCTTACCCATATTTTCTATATAATGTCTTGTACATTCTGAGGTCACTTTTTAAAGCATTGTTCCAAATAACATTTATAGTCCTGTCACCTAGTGTTTGGAAGCCATATGTGAAATTTTGATAGTAATGAAATGCCTCTTGTTAATTTAAAATACAATGATAATTAAGTTTATAGATTTCCAATATTCTGTGCTATTGAATGTTCTTAAACTAATCCATTAGTAAGGATAAAAGAAGTGTGATTCTGTGATCTGTGCACTGTTTCCCTGTAATTTCAGCACCGCTACTGAATTTGTAACCAGGAGAACTGAAGTTATGAAATTAACTTTGAAGTAGAGCAAAAGGCTAAGGAACACAGAATTTGAAAATCGATCTTGACGAATTCAAGGAACGAATTATATGACTGGCTAGGATGTTCTTGAATATTTTAAATGGATTAGAAAGAGTTGTTAAACTGAGTATCTTTTGTTTTTAATCAATTATCTGTTAGTTGAGGATTGCCACTAATTACCTGAAAGATCAAAGAAAGATTCTTTCTCCTGTCTCTTCCTCATGCATTCGTATTTTTTCATAATTATATTTGTTGTTTCTTTGTTTTATCTTTGCTCGGAAATAACAATGGGAGTCTGAACATGCTATACTGTCATTCCTATAGGAAATTTTCAGGATCCTGTTCATGTTTTCCTCTCATACTTGGCAATGCCATCTGGCTGGCAGTTGCCAGGTTTGAGAGGAGTGAGGAATTCTTTTCTCCCCCACCCTCTCAGCCTTGTTTACGCTGGCAGAGGCTGTTGGAATTTTTATTTTTCTGTGCTCTTCTGTTTTATGGAGTAAAGTTCACTTCCTGGGCTTAGTTCAACTGTTTCACTGTAACTCTCTGAGAGTGAAAGACTTATAGTGCTACTAAATACACTTGCTCTTTATTTCTGTTGGATGCCTGAAGGGTTTGTTGTGTTGTTTTTTTTTTTTTTTCTTTTATGCTAAAGATATACATTATAGGCCGTGAGGGTTTTTCAGCTGCTGTGTATGTATCTATGGGCACTGTGGGTGTTGATGTTAAATTAGAATTTAACATCTACTACATATTTTAGGACTTTAGGGAAAACTCAACTCGCTGATCAAGCTAGTCCCAGCCATCATTTACACCCCTTTTCTGCTATGAAACGTCTCTGCCACAGTCACACAAGCAGCAAAATCAAAATTGTGCTTTAATCCTGAAAGTATTTAAAATTTTGCTTTGAAAAATCTGTTTTTATTTGCTATGCAATACTGTAGGCTGTACACCCTCAATCTGGTTTATATGATGGCACCAGTAATAGAATCTAACTGTTTAAAGTCAGATAATTTTTTTAGGAAAGGAACTAGAGTTCCAGGGAGAAAATATAGGAAGATCAGTGATCTTAAAACTATTGGCCAAAAGGCTTTCAAAAATCTAATAATCATTAACATTTTTTAGTTTTCAAGAAGGCCAAAGCACTCCTAGCCTTTCAGATACCTTTCTGTGTGATTTAGAAAGCAAAGATTAATATGCAAGTGTGAAGGCTTTCAGCTAATTGAATATAAATTATGAATATTTCTGAATTTGCTACTATTGAGATGTTTGAACATTAAGGACACTGAACATTACATAATTGATAAAAAAAAGCTCATTAATTAAAACAAGGGATTGTGTGACTTGATGAATGGCTTAAAGTCATGTTAATTTCTTAATGGTCTTTGTCAGTGTGGAGTTAATTTTTGAGGATTAAGGTGATATTAGGGTATTGGATAGGAGACTGCAGAACATTATGAGATAAGGTAATACCAGCTCTGCCAGTGTTGATGCTACGTTCAAGTATAGCACAATTATATGGGGCCAGGGGAAGCAACTATTTTTTGTGCTCTTCTTTCACCAGTTCTTTTTCTATTTTTATACTTTGCATTAATTATCTTATAAAAGTTACAAACACTATGATCTGTTAAGCTACTGTGCAAATGTGCTCGTTCAGGGTGTGTGCTGAGACAGTGAACAGGAAAGACCACCTCTGTCACACAGCTCTGAACAGGATGCAAAAGTGGATTTATTCTTGCATGACATAAAATCCTAACTTTGCAACTTCCTGCAGCCACCATGTGGGACCTGGCAGCTGAGATGAACCTGTGGTGCAGCACTAAAAATGTCTCAGTTCCAAAACCTAAATAAGAGAATGAGGCTCAGTTGACAACTAGCAAGTATGATTCTGTTGCTTAGTAAAACGGGGTTTTGGTGACTGTGATACTTGTTCACTAAAAATTATAAACACTGATATGTTTCCAGACTGAGGAAACAGGACAAAAGCAGGAAGAACCTGTGTTGCAGATCAGGTATAACTGATTTCACTGCAGTTAAGTCACAGATTAACTTCTGTTGAAATGAACTCCTGGAATCTGAGAATTAACAAGCTCCTCTCTAATGAACTGGCAGTCTTAAGGAGGGAACTAAAATATCTGAATGATCGCAGTGGGATCTTGCATAAAGAAAACTGCCAGTCACTGGCTAGTATGGAAGTGGCCCAGAGGGGGCATCTTAATATAAAATATATTTGTACAGGATGCTTCAGAGCAGTAATATATTTGCAGAGAGAAAACTATTACATCACACAGCTATTAGGTAAGTCAGATACATTGGTGAGTGCCAGCAAGGAAGAAATGAACTAGGGATACTCAGGACCTGAGGAACTGATGAGCAGCCAAAAGAGAAAAACCCATTTATATGAGAAGCAGTAGCACAAACTAACACCTGCCCTGACAGACGTTTAGGACCAAATTCTCATCTCACATGTGAGCGTGTAGGCATGGGGTGTGAGAGCAGAGACAGCAGAAGCAACAGTGTTGGATTCTTGCTGGAATGGTGGAAGGGCAAAGAAGAACAGCAGTCCTACTGCCTGAGAGCACAGAGACCACCTGAGAAAGGGCGCAGGGAGACAGAAGTTGCTTTTTTCAGTTTCATCAGAAGAGATGGATTAGGGCCAAAGAGAGTCAAATATTTCTCAGCCATTTCATTGGAAAACCAGAGAAGTTGTTTTATTTGATTTACCTACAGGAAAAACATACCTGAGCATTGAGGTGCATTACTTTAAACAAGCTTGAATTAGAATCAGTACAATACATTTTGAAGGTACAGCTTGCAGGAAATATAGATTCTATGTATAGATACAGAAAATATTGCAATTCTTGAACCTGTTTTGTTGCTTTCATTTTTGATATTGTGACATTAGAAGGAAATGTGATATCATAGAATTTTTTTTTAATAAATGACTACATCAGAAGTATTTATAAGGTAAAGCTGAATGATGAGTATGGACTCAGAGCAAGAAGACTCATCAGAGAAAATGTGTAGCAGATGTTCAATGTATACTGTGATGTGACACAGACATTTTTCTTGTTTGCTATTTCAAAATACATGAATAAAATAACATATGCTGAATCAGGTAAGAATAAACTGCTAATGCTATACAGCTGTCCTTGCTGAAGGATAGCCTTTATCTCATGCAATTACATTTACAGTTGTATTACAATAGGGCTGTATACTAATGGGATGATTTGGTCATAAATCCAACCATATTGAGGCCATTATACTGTTGAGGGTATCTTGTGTAAGTCTCCCCGGTGCGCTTTCTGGTCACCATCTGGAAAGAAGCCAACTAGATGCAAATCAACTTTTGTGGGAATAAAAGCCTAATCTGTGTAGGGGTCACACTTTAACGTAAAGTACGTATGGATTTATCAGTGGGAGTCATTGCCAACTTACCTTACTGCTTCTTTTTGCCTCATTGTCTATACTAGCTGAAGTGGAAAATCAAGTGACAGATTAATGCTATGCAATTGAAAAACTCCTTTGAGAGGAGCAGACACTGTTGCCCATAAATTTAAACCTTTGAAGAAGTTAAAATGCGTGAAGGTGAAACAAATATTATTCTGCTTATCAACATATTAGTGCACTCTACAGGGCTTGATTCTCTTCTCCCTTGAAGTCAATTGCAAGGCTTCTATTAACATTAATGGCAACAGGCTTGGCTTACTTCTGGTCTATATAGGGGCTACACAGAGAGCTCTTCAGTGTTTCAATTAAGTACAGAAAGAGAAATTTAAAAAAAAACAACACACAAACAACAAAAAAAACCCTCACAAAAAAACACCATAAACAACTTACATGTTATTTCCAAAGCATGGTACTGAAATCTGTTTTAGAATTAAAAGGAGGCTAGGGAGAGGGTTGTTGATACTCTGTTTATTCCTGCAAAATAAGTCATCTAATAGGAAGGGGTGAGTTTTGATAGCTGGCCTTGGTGCATCGTTACCATGGTGAGTTGCAAACAATTCCTGTCTGGATTCTGGTGGTTTTGTGCATTTGCTAAAGTTAACACTGTTACTGAATGAATTATTTAGTTCAGATTTCCTGGCTTATAATTTGTTGGTTGCAGAATTCTGGCTCTAAAGATTCAGTCTCTGAAGGGTTGGCTCCTGATAAAACAGTCTGAGGTGGTGTCCCATCCTTTAATAAGTATCCCCTGGAAGGTGTGAAATGTGCCAAATATGGGAAATAGAAAAGAGCCTCTGGCATTCCATGAGATTTTTGAGTGTTCCTGACTGTTTGCCAAGGCTCATTCAAAATAAATTGTCTGGGGTACTTTTTAATAGCCCATGGGGAGTAAAGCTGCCTTCTTTCTATCAGTTAACTGTTTTGGGTGGAACAGGCCAACCTGGTAAGGTTTGAGCTTCTGCTGTTGAAGAGAGGATATGAGCTGAAGGGCATTAATCCACAAAGATGCAATTAAACGTGGAAAATGGGAGATTTCCATGCAAGGATGAAAATTGGAAACAAAGAACTATAATGTGTACCTGTTCTAGGACTGGAAGTAGGCCAACAGAACACAAATCCGTTTTGGAAAACGGCTGGTGACATCTCAGATTGTGGGTTAATGTACAGACCTTAATCTCTGAGAGAAATCTGGAAGTCAGCCCTGAAGCCAGCTATCCATGCTGGTTGGGTATCCAGCCTCTAAATGCGGTAATGTTGCAAAGAGTAGTGAACTTCATGGAGCTGCTTAGTTTTGTTTTATTGTTGATGGATTTTTTTACTGTCCTTACAGATGAAAAAGCCATAAATATGTCATCTTGTTCATTATGCAGGACATTAGGTGACATTTGGACTTGGAGAAGTGCTGGATTTGAGACAGATCCATGAAAGGATGTACTTTGTCTCATCTACCCCTACAGCAGTGTGGGAAAAAAGGAGTTCTGACTCTGATGTTTGCATGGCTTAAGGTGGAAATGGATTAGTGACTGCCTGCAGTAATTGGCTCTTTAGGACTTGAAAGTGGGAAAGAAACAAACAAAAGTTTGTCACCAAAATTCATGGCTAGACAGGCTCTTGATATGCTAAGGAAGCAGATATGTAAGTGAAAGAGTACATTCTCATTGTATAACACATCGTCTGGATAGATGGTTCTTTAATTGTATATCCTACATTATTTATGCAAGGAAGTCCTGAATTCAGATTTGTATATATTTATACAATATAGAATGGCATAGATTTTTTTTTTTTTCTAGGTAGAAGTGCACATGTTCTCCCAGAATAAAATATTTAGGTTATTATAAATAACTTCTCAGCAATGCATAGTTGTTTGCATTAAAATGGAACTATGCGAGTAATGAATGTTGATTTGGAATTGCAGCCAGTATGGTAATGAAATAAAGCCCCATTAGATATAAATAACTTGCAAATTGAGTTTGTTTTCAATTAAATAATGATCTCCCTGGCTCATCTGAGGAAAGGGCATGTCAGTCAATCAAGTAGGAAAAAGGACTTTTAAACAAATGTAAACTAACATAAATGTTAAATTATGGATTCATTCCATACATACATAGCAGTAAATCCCCACTAATAGACAGCTGTCAAGACTGCCTAGAAAACTTTGGTTATAGGGGAGTCTCTATAGGCTCAATTTCTTTTTTTTTTTCCTACAACGTTTATTTTAAATGTGACCGTTCTCCTCCTCTTGTTCTACTTTTGGGAAAGATATAAGTAAGTCTTTTTGTGTAAATTTCAACAGTACATCATTTTATCACAATGCTTGTGTTAGTCAAATATACTTGTAATTAGTAGCAAGTTATTCAGATGCTAAATAGGTGCATGTATCGGGCAGCTTCTAGATCAGTTTTGACTTTCTTAACTACAGCCTTACAAAAGAGTAGGCATAAGTCGTATTTGAAAGAAGGCTCATCCAGTGTATCACTAGACTTTTAATAAATGGGTATTTTTACCTGAAGGAGATGTAGGAGAATCAAAATGCATCACAAACCTCTGTGAACCAAGAAAGTGTTTTGCCCCCTCTGTATAATCTTGGTTGTGTTCTGCTGGTGAGTTTTAAGGCAATGTTTTGTTGTCACTGGGTTTCCTCTGACAGAGGATTTGACCAGGGATGTGTATAACTATAGAGCATCTGGTCTGTTTCTTTACCTCCCTTAATTAAAATCAGATCTATTTGTTAGAAAACATTGTGGAAAACTTAGAGGCACCAGATGGGAATCTCCAATACAGAAACTAATTGCAACCCTCTAGAAACTTCGAAGCCCAAAACAGTGAAAATCTCTGCAGCTATGGCAAAGCAGAGTATCAAAAAAGAGCAAAGTCACCCTGACAGGTCAGTAATTTCCAAGTAGATGTAAACAGAACCTGAATTCTCTTATTGTGCCAACTGGGTCCAGTAAACTGCTTTATTTTCCAAACAGAAATTTATCCTATGATGTGGTTGATCAAATATACCAGTGAAATAGCTACTCAAACAAAAAGTACTTAGCTATTCTTTTCCAGTAACTGTAGCTTTTGCAAAATTTCTGTTCTGTCTACATTTTCCCCCAAGTATGAAATCGTATTAATGGTAAAAAATTTGGTCGAATAAGAGTGTTACAAAGCTGTCTGGAGTGTATAATATGGGTTCCATAAGAAATTAGTGACTAGAACACGCATTTGGCTTCCTGCTGAAACATACCAGTCTCTCCATAACTGTAGAAATGCTGATATAAGGTTTCTAGCCTTTACTTCTCACTGCCTTACTATTTATGGAGTCACTCATGCCTCCAAACAGTGTTTAAAATCCTACTAAATCAGAGCCACACCAGTGGTAGTGTGGAGGTGAGTAACTTTATAGGTGTGACAGTGGAGCATGGGGCTGTAATCCTTTTTTCAGTAAGGATATTACATTGTAGAATTGCCTGTGAATTAGTGGAAAATGGCGTAATGTTACCTCTTCTCTTTATAAGAAAAAGTCAGGCATCTGGTGCTGGCTGGGTGTCCCCTGCCAGGCTGCTCTCAGTTCCAGTGGTTCTGCTGTGCAACTGGCTCTAAACGGGATGTGATGTTTCTTCAGTCGCACGCTTTTTCTCTTGCCATTGAATGCAGGTGGAAGAGGAATTTGCTCATTACCAGAGGAAACTCCAAAATGGAAAAAGGCTGAGCTAGGTGATTCAAGGGGGGTTTTGTTTTGGTTCGTTTGTTTTCCTCAAACAGCTGCCATTATCATGTTGAGAGTCTGAGGTGAGAGTATTGAACCAGCTGCTCCTGCTCAAGGTGGACCTAGCCTGAGACTACAGTGCTGTCTTTGGGACAGTTTGAAGCTCCAGACTTATGATTTATGTCTTTCCTTTAGACTTCTGTTCTTTGAAAAGTGGTCAAAAAGCAAGAACATTAACTCTGTTAAAATTAATGGATTTGGAGTATTTGCTTAAATCAGTATCTGAATGGCAAAGCTGAGGGGCTGATGTGTCATGTGTTTAACTGGTCTCTTCAGTGTGAAGCGAGTATGATATCACTGATTATGATATAAATTGAGGTTATGGCTGAATTGTGAAGAGTTAGGGAAAAATTCAGTCCAACTTCAGACATTTTTTTTTCTCTGCATATGACTATATATTCTTTAAATATTAACTAGATGTTCCATATTATAATTGTCAAGGATGACTGTTGGTAACCATTCATCTTCTGCTTTCTTTCATATAATATAAGAAAAATTTGCTACAGCTACATTTTAAATTAATCTGAGGCTAGGTGGACAGACAGGTTTTTTTCCTCTCTCATGCCTGAGCTTTGTACTCCAACAGAAGGACAGGTAGCCTAGAACTACTGTGATGAAGGAAGTATAATCAGGGGTCAAGGGGTCAGTTACAGTGAAATTAGATAGTCAAATAATCACAGGTTCAAGGATATGCCTAAATGAACAGCATAGTTTGCACTATCTGTTGGCAGTTATTTTAAGATGCATACAACACTGAGTTCACAATGTCCTAATTTTGTAGAGATGGGCTTTATAGACCATAAATCCTATATGCACTATTGAAAGGGGTCAGAATCTAATTTGCAGGTCTGATTCAAAGCTTGCTGAGGTCAACAGAAATCTCTCTGTTAAGTTTAGTAGAGTTTGGATCATATCTTTAAAAAAAAATTACAAACCCAAAAAAGTGCTGAGAGAGTGCTACAATTAAATGAAAGTAGTAAAAGTTTTCCCAGGATACATCCACTTTTTATGTATCTATCACTGAAACAGGAAAAAAAAACTTTATAAGTGATAGACTGTCTTTTACAGTTCCATTTTAACTTTATTTCAAAATAGAGTGAGCCTAATGAGTGAAGATTTGCGATTATTCATTGCCTGCTGTTATACAATAAATGGAGGTGCATGTTTGCTCCAGGGATCTGCATGAATAATAGACTTGGGAAGGTGTCCCCTGCAAGAATGTCCTTTCCAGTACAGAATAAACCAAAAGTACTGTCAGAATTATTTAACCCATTGAATATACAGTCCTGTAGCTATCCTCTGACTAAAACACAGCATTACATTTTCTGCTGATGAAAATGCATGCTGCTCCACTGACACTAGTGAGCCATATCATCATGTTCTGCAAAGAACTTAGTCTGTTTTTATTTGCTGCTGTTGTTTAGTTGTAAAGATCCCTCTTGGGACTTGGGCTTATTTGTTGTACATGCTGAAGAAAACAATTCGTAAGATGAATGCATTGAAAGGCACTGCACCAAACTGTCATTAATGCTGATCTGCATAAGCTTTCCTTAAAAAAGTGGCCCTTAAATCAAGCATCAAAAATAAGATCATTTTTAAAGAAGGAAAAAGAGTCAATTTTGAGTTTGCTCTTTTGCAGCAAAACAGAAATTTTAATGCTCCTATAATCTCAGGCCAAGACAGACTTTTGTAAGTATAATGGGAAATAAGTTCATTTAGTTATGCTGTTAGTAAGAGTAAATTGTATAGCTGTCAAGTTGTGGCACATCTATGAAGTGCTGTGTAAAACTGTTGCTGGAAGTGATGAAATTAGCGTGCTGAAGGAGAGGGAAGAATGCAGATCCATCAAGTGAACCTGTTAAAATTTTGAAGCAAGTTTAAAACAGTACAGATGCCTTGACCATCTGCTGAGAAGTACGCGTGGATATAATTGCTCAGAAAAACTGTCATTTCATTTTTTTAAAAAAATACTCATTTTTCAGGAAGTATGCAGCCAAAGGCAGCAGCGTCTCCTTCCCTCCAAAGCCCAAGTCCTTGAAATAGCTGTATGTTCTTTGCTGAACACTCAGTTCCAAATGATCTGATTTATTCGTGGCTCTTTTGTTGTGTGTAAGGATTTACGTCTAGCCCGTCCTTTAGAAGAAGTTGCAGCCTCTTGCAGTTTAACATGCCTTAGCCGTACATCAGAGTTTATCACAAAAGTACCGAGGTACCCTTAACTGTAATGGTGCTCCCAGGGCTTTGTTCTTGTGGTTTATATCGCTAGAACCTTTGGCAGAATAATATCTTTGCATTATGTGGCTGCTTGTCCATTATTTTTATTACAGAATAAGAGAGTGTGAGGTTGGGTCATGGGAATATTGTTGTCCCTTTTAGTGCATGTTAGAGCTGTAGAAGCCACAGAGATGTATGTGTAAATAGATAAGATTTAATAGAACCTAATGAAGGCAGAAATAAGATATGATTTAATAGAAACTAATGAAGGCAGTGGACATTTTCTTCTGCTCAAGTATACCTTAATGGACAATTTTAAGTATTTAAATTCAAAAGTGGCTGTAGTAAATTCCAACCACCATTTTAAAGGAGGGATTTTTGACTCATTTCCTAAGCACAGACACAGTTTTAGGTAGAAGCTCAGTTTTACGTGGTAGGAATAAAAAGTAAATATCCCATAACTGGCCTCTGACAAATTATTAAATGTTTCTGAACGTGGAGCATTTGCTGGGAATTGTTCCCGGTTGCTGGGTTTGTCATAGTGCCTTTGTTTTTTTGGGTTTGTATAATGAAAAAACTAGAGATGGGGTAAGTAGGTAAAATAGTATTGTTTGTCTCAGACATTTTTGCATCTATGTTTTACATTTCTGTTACTTGGGTGATAACTTTTGGTCTTCCTATATTTTTCTTTCTTTTGGAATAGAACATGTATTTGCAAAGACTAATGCTTTTCAAAAGCAAGATTCATTGTAAGCATAGGAAATCAATAAAAAAATGTTTAGAGAAAAAAAAGATACAGCTAGAGAAAATGTCTGGCCTCACCCTGAGAGATGCTTTGGGGTTTTTATTTTATTTTACTGTCTTAGCAGTTTTTCCTAGTGTTATTTTAGCTTTAAGCCATGTGAATTTATCAATTTGACTTTAGCTTGCTAAAATAGAAATATGCATAGATAGGTACATAAATTCTAAAATGATCAAATGGTTTCTTCCAAGATTCAAAAGTGAGTCAGGAAGCCAATGACCTAAGGCTCCATTTTTTCCATACTTTTCTTTCCTTAGGTTTTTCATAGGCATTGTCTTTTTGCAGCTGACTTTTTAAAAGTTGAATTATTTTAATTCCTTATGGACAAAATAAAACTGCTTTAAATATTGTATGTATAATATTGTTATTACTTTTTTTTGGTCTTACTGAATTAACATTCTCTGCAATGCGCTGAAGGAAGAGAAACAGTGAATGCAGAAAAAATTCAAGTGAAACTGGTTTTCCATGAAGATGTCTCATAATACTAGTGACATGGGCCCTTGTAACATGAGACTATTTCCAATATTTGAGCTTTCTGTTTAAAATTTTTTTAATGACAGTGCTCTTTTAGGAAGGAAAGCAGCAATGTTTGCTTCCTTTGCACCTTATTTATATGCACCTTATTTGGCTGTGTTGCCAATATAAACTAGCAATGGCTTATGGTGAGTTCTGCTGGCATTTGTCCTCAGATCTGTGAAATGCAGCAGGTAAGCTTTTAAGGTAATAGTTTTTAACGTGTGAATGAAGCTTTCTGTTTCTCCAAAACCCTGCCAACCATGAAAACTTTCCAATAGGTATCTGGGAAGCCAAAGTAAGCAATTGCAGTTCCTACAGAAGATAGTACAGAAATGAGGAAAACACAAAAGGAAAATCACTACTTGCTCCTCAGTAAAGCAAATATACATTGACTCAGCCACTTGAATATCTGGCTGTCACTTTATGCACCTTTGTTGAACACGTAGATCTGCAGACTTCACATTGAGCACTGCTTAACTTTGAGGATATGTTTTCCTTTTGACTGTTCCCAAGGCACTTGAAGTGCATCAGAAGTGTTGGTACACTCACCCATAAGCTCTGGTCATTCCTGCTGGGGATATTTAAAAGGTTATTTTTCCCAGCTCTTCACCAGAAGCTGCTGGGAGCCTGTGTAGATCAAGTGGCAGAAGGGCCATGTGTGGGCTTCTTGGCTGCTGCCATTCCTGGCCTGAATAATTTAGACCACTATTGATATTATAATATTGGTCTGGGAGCTGCAACAGTTGGGAGATCAAATTTTTGTGGCCCCTGTACAAGCGAAGTGATGCAGACATCACTGTTCCCAATTATGTCAGCTAAAACGGAAGGACTGCAAATTCATCCCACAGATCAGAAATGTGTCTTTTAAGTATCAGAGCAAGATTCATGAAGAACTGGTCTCTTAAGGAAGCTCAGCCCATGAATTCTTAAGAAGACTGGGCTGCTGAGAGCTGCGGCTTTGCTGCTTGAGGTAGTATACTGTAGAAACAAGTGCTCAGACTGGTACAAGTTTGGAGATAGCTTGTGACTGTACCTCCTCTTGAATTTTAGTAGAGCAACAGTAATCTGCCTCTCCTCCTCCTCTTCTATGAGTTGAACGTAGTGTAAATAATGGGCTTGAATAGTGTGAATTTTTTGTCCTGTGGATTCTCTGAGTTCATAAGTTGGATGCAGTGACACTGTTACTGCTGAAGAAAATAAAGAATGAGTGAAATGGAGAATTCTTAGTGACACGATGCACAGAGCACTGTGGAAACAATGGGTCCCTATAGGATGACCCATATGGTGCTACTTCTGTGAACTTTGCCAAGGAAATGGAATTAGTATGAAACTGTTTTGGAAAAAAAAATATTATAAATCAATTGTAATGTGCATCATCCTTGCACATCAATAAAACATAGAAAAACTTGCCTTAGGGTCTGTTGCATCATATTTACATGTGTTAACATGTTAAATGAAGCTAAAATAACCTACAAAGATGTCTGTGAAGGAAGTGCAAAAATCTCTTTTTATATTAAAAATCTTGAGACTAATTTGCCTACATGTATAAACAGTCTCTGGGGTCTTGGAGGAGAAATAGTTTGAATCCTCCCTCTTTTCACTTTCCACTTTGTACATCTCTGTTCTATTAATATGTACTCATCCCTTAAAAATAGTTTCTATGCCACTTAAAACTGGTCATTTTAGATGCAGGTGAATTGCTATAGTACAGGGATGTTTGGAATTTGTGTTAAGCATTGAAAGAGGTTTGATAAGGATCTTGATTAACCAATTATGTTGTCAATATTTTTTGTGAAAATTGGAGTCTTCCAAAAGGTTTTACTAAAATCAATTTCCCCAATTCTTGAACAGGTCCAAATACCAGATTTGTAGTTCACAACATAGCTAGGGTTATAAGGAAATGCATTTCATGCTTGAAATACTCTGTGTCACCATGTGCAGAGCCAGATGCAGCCCCAGTCTAAACGGGAAAATACGTACCCACGTCTGTACCTTATGCTGTGAGCACAGGCTGCACTTCTTGATGAGAAGGAAAAGGATGGAAAGTTTGCCCTCTGGTATGTTCCTGCCAGGTCATATCAGTCATGGGCCAGGTTAGAGATACATCTTCATTTCTGACTTCCAGATTGCATCTTGTTTTTTAAATAGTTAGTCTGTATTTGATAGCTTTTTTCATTTACTTTCTGGAAAGCCTTTTCAATGCCAAAATGAGCTCACTTATGCTTTCAGTCCTCATTGTTTAGATTCCTAGAGCACCATCTTTATGAAAAAATAGAAAATATACTCTGGAAAGGTCTGATCTGATTCTTAGCAGCAAATATCTTCTCCACATGCTGTATGTCATCTGCTTAATAAGGGCTTTTTATACCATTTCCGGAACATTATTTGCTGGTCACCCCTGGAGATACTGCACCAGCTGGGCTGTAATTCAAATGTGGTACATAAATTCTGTTTCCAGATCTAAGATACATCTTGAAATTCTTCCATTCCCAGTATAGAAGCAGGGAGGAAGCCTTTGAGTCTGAACCAACATAATTAAAAAAAAATAAATCTGTCAGTAGTCACTGTCTAGAATTATTTCATTATTTCAGGTTTCTTTGTACTGCTTACTGCTGCTTATGACCAAAATCTGTGTCAATACTTGCCTTTTTTTCCCCTTCTAGTTAAAACTGTATTTAAAGACCATGTTTGATACGTCAGTGTGTTCTGTATTTGTAGCTATTAACTACAGCATCATTCCAAGTTCTATTTTAGGGAAACTTTTATTCAGTTTCTGTGTGGTGCTCTACTTTTTTCCACAGTGCAATGGGGGCTTCTGTTCTTCTGCTGGTATTGTAAGTCTTGTTTTAAGCTTGTTTTTAAGCTGTAAAAGCTCAGAAGATATATCTTTATCATTATTGTGTTTATCTGACACTGTTGAATAACTGCATCTTTTAATGTCTAGAAGCTAAAGCTGCTAATCAGGCTTTTTGGTCTAAGCCTTCCTCTTCTCATGTTGATCTTTTAAGAAATGATACCTTGCTTCTCCAATTGTTTCTAGTATTTTGGCATTTCACTGGGATGTTTGGATTTATTTTTCATCTCAGATTTTCCAAGAGGTAAAGATGGCATATTTTTATCTAAAATAAATACCAGAAACTTGCTGATGATGTTGTGGTATGTGTGTTTGTTCCTTCCCACAGGGATTATTTTTGAGCTAGAGGTTTCCTGATCAAGTTACAGAATAGGCTCCAGATGGTCTGGAATCCTTCTTTAACAATCTATGGCTAATTAAACATTCAGCAAGAACTACTGTGTTTTTAAAACTGAGCACAGTCTTTCAGAAAAGCGGCATATCGATTTTTAGCTTTACTTTTCATAATTTATATCTCTTGTTTAATTACTTGGTGTTTTTCATTGCCGCTCCTTGCATTTTAGTAGTCTCTTTTCTCCTGTGGTGTAGAGGCTGCTAGGCGCCTTGTATCTTACTTTTCAATCAATAAAAGAAATTAAAAATATCTTTGTGGGCTATAGCTTTTGTTTTTCTAGGTTACTACGAAGGAGAGAAGAGTATGGTCGTGCCGTGACCTACACTTGCAGCAATGTCTTGCCAATTGATACCATAGGACAACAGAAAGGAAGGTGTATCTGTGCATCATGCTACAGAAGGTGAAGTAGACTGTAAAAATGGCATTTGTTTACTTTCATGGGCTTGATTTTAGGGTAAAATATAATTGAGCTATATGCTGGCTTGGACTAAGCAGTATCTTAGTACAGTAGAGTTAGTACCGATAGTTTTTTTCTGATTACCTGTAATCAGAGAGACATATCAAGGAATAAACACTTGCACTCATATTTAAGGAAAGCAGACTCTGGTCCTTAATGAACAGAATCAAACCAGGGTTCCCAATGAGATTTTTCTGTCACACAGTCAAATCAGGTTTAAGTATTATCCATTACATATTACTTACTAAACAGTGGAAGTTACTAAGCAATGAATATTATTTGTTACACTCTGGAAACATCATTACAGAAGTGTTTCCTCACTATTCTAGAACTGAGGAGCCACAACATTGTGGTAATATTTTAATAATGCAAAAATAGGCCAATATCAATAACAGTTAATAAACATTCTTTCTGCTTCTCACATGCCCAAAGATTGTTCATAGCACTATCATTATTGTGACTCCTGGAACAAAGTTTGACTCAGATTAACTCTAGATCTGAATGAGTAAAACACTATCAGGATTCTGTGACAGAGTCAGGACCATGCTTGTATATTTTGCTGATTAGAAACCAGCATATGCTTCAGTTCTTAAGATAAGCTTCAGAAACAGATATTGGATCCATATTGATCTGTGTTTTTTCCATAGGAATGGTTAGGTGCTTTAAAAAAATAGCTATTCAATGTCTTTACAATGAGGTCCTAATATTCCAAAGCCTGTGGAGTGACTTGTACATAGCATGCTACTTCTGAAAACTCATGTCTCTTCGTGATATTTTGCTGAACTTTGAAACATGGTGGGCTCTGGGAATAACACTGTAGTTTTGAAACAAGGTAGGTACGGCATCATCCCTCTAAATGTTACCTTAAGACATTTTGGTAACATTCAGAAATTTTCTTACTACCAAGATTTCTGTTGAGTATGTCTGATACCAGCATGAACTATTTCTACTGATCCAGCATCAGGTGTTGTGACAGAGTTAGAAAATGGTAAAAAAGGACACCACCATGTCCAGAAAATCTTTGACACTAGGACAATTTTGTGTCATTGCCACTGATGTTAATGGTGACTATCTGGTGGCCATCTTTCAGGCCATCCAGCTCCCAGAACAACCATATTTGGCTACATGTATTGCCATTACAGTGGCCTCCTGTTGTCATGAACTACCTTATTGCTGTTTGTTCTGGACCATATAAATACAGGGACCCTGGCAACTGGCCCACAACTTGCTGAGCTTTGAGGCCCTCAGGTTCCAAGGATGCCTGGAACAGATCCTTCTTGAAGCTATGTTCAGGCATTTGGAGGACGGGGAAGTGATTTGAGCCAGCCAGCATAGCTTCACCAAGGACAAGTCCTGCCTGACCTAGTGGCCATCTATGATGGAGTGAGTACATCAGTGGACAAGAAAAGAGCTATGGTTGTTGTCTATCTGGATTTCTCTAAGGCCTTTGACGTGGTCCCCCACAACATCCTTCTCTCTGAATTGGAGAGATATGGATTTGATGCATGGACTGTTGGGGGAATGAGGAACTGGCTGGGACAGTCACATCCAGAGAGTAGGCGTCAATGGCTCAATGTTCAGATGGAGATCAGTGATGAGTGGTGTCCCTCAGGGGTGTGTACTGGAACCAGTACTCTTCAATATCTTCATCAGCAACATAGATATGTACCTGGGTTGGGGCAACCCCCAGTATCAATACAGGCTGGGGGCTGAAGGGACTGAGAACAGCCCAGCTGAGAAGGACTTGGGGGTGCTAGTGGATTAAAAACTGGACATGAGCTGACAATGTGTGCTCAAAGCCATATCCTGGGGTGCATTTAATGAAGCACAGAGAGCAGGTGAAGGGAGGTGATTCTGCCCCTCTGCTCTCATGAGACCCCGCCTGGAGTACTGTGTCCAGCTCTGGAGCCCTTAGTACAAGAAAGACAGCGACCTGTTGGACCAGATCCAGAAGAGGCCCACGAAGACGATCAGACAGTCGGAGCACCTCTCCTTTGAAGGCAGGCTGAGAGAGTTGGAGTGGTTCAGCCTGGAGGAGAGAAGGCTTTGAGGAGACCTTATTGCGGCCTTTCAATACTTAAAGGGGGCTTATGAGAAAGATGGGGACAGACTTCTTAACAGGGCCCGTTGCAATAGGACAAGGGGTAATGGTTTTAAACTAAGAGTGGGTAGAATTAGACTAGATATAAGGAAGACATTTTGTATGATGAGGATGGTGAAACACTGGAACAGGTTGCTGAGAGAGACTGTTGATGTCCCATCCCTGGAAACATCCAAGGTCAGGTTGGACGGGGCTCTGAGCAACCTGATCTAGTGGAAGATGTCCCTACTCATTGCAGGGGAGTTAGACCTTGGAAGGTCCCTTCCAAACCGAACCATTCTGATTCTCACAGGTAACCTCTGCAGGAATACTTCAAAGTGCGTAGTTGATGGAAAAGTTGGTTGGCTGTACCTGCAATGTAAATGCTTAGCTAAAAGTTAAGGATTTTAAGAGTTGAACCTTAATTACTGTGAACCTGTAGGTCTTCCCCATGGTAGAAGCTCTACTGTAGTGTGAGTTAACAGAACATATGCTTCCAAAATACAAAAAATTTGTACAGAAATACTTACAGCTGTAACTCAGGTGAGTTTCATAAGGTAAGTGCATTAAAAAGGAAACAACAGAAAAGCAAATTCTTGGATAAGTGCCTAAATTACTTTTGCTTTCCAGAAGTCGTTAATTGTGCTAGACTTTATTATCAGGCAGCTCACGTTTGCTTCATGTTTTTATTTTTATTATGTTTATGTCCAACTGAAAGGCCATAGTATTAGATTTGCAATGTGTAGCGCTAATGAGTCTTATGAGAAAAAATATAAATTTTTACATCATGTTAGTTCACATGATTTTGAAGGTGGAAGGAGGTCTCAGGAATTACTGGTAAGAATTGCAGACAGGGATGTTTGTTAGTAAAACTTCCCTTCCTGTGGGTGTTGAAATATTGCTATGTGGGCTGGAGTATTCCAATAAATCTCAGTGAGTGAAAGTCAAAAGATTACTGTTGTTTGATGCGCTTCCAATGAATCTTGTCATCTGTAAATCCAAGTTCTTTCTTTTAAAGGTCAAAACTGCTAGGAAACATTGGTGTACCTGATATTAGCTTTCATTATTTCCATTGGCATTGAAAGAGGAGATACAAATCATCAAGTGTTTCCAAAATTAGATACAGTATTACGATCTCTCCTTGGTCCTTGAGCCTCTCCTATGAGTCATTTCTTTTTGCAGCGTTTCTGTTCACATTAGTACAAATAGAGTCTGTACTTCTATCCCATTCCTGATGAGATTCAGAAACTGAATTAAGCAGAAAGGGTGTATTTCAGTCTGGGCTTCTGCATCGTTTTAGCCCTGTTGTTAGGGGAGTGGTGGTTTTGCAGAACTCACTCTGACAGATCGTTTGATAAATGCTTCTCACCCATAGTGGGGCTGAGCTGTTGTAACTTAACTATAACTTCATCCCAGTGATTAAAATTATGTCCTCAATGAGCAGAAAAAGGCTTAATAACAGGGTGGTTTAAAACATTGTCCAGATACAATGTACAGAAGGAACGGAAATGATAAATAAAATGAATGAGGAGTATTTCCTACTCCTCTGTTCTTTCTAGTTAAGCTGCTTCAATCATGTTGGGGAAATCTCTGCACTACTGTTTGTGGAAACAGTCCCACATAAAGCTGTGAAACTTGTATGGCCAGTGCTTTCACTGAGGATGTTGAAGTGGATACTCTAACCAAAAGCACTTGAACCACAGTTATCACCTTGATCATGCATTGTCTCTCCAAATTTTCTAAAAATGATGGGTTTACTGCTCTGAGCAGGACTGACAAGAGCTAGCTGCTACCAGAGTGATGGAGTTTAAAGGTGTAAGCCAGGGAGGCTCCATAATGGCTTTTCTCCTTTCCAGTTTTAATCATTAGTAAATTTCATTCTTATGAATGAATTTAGATTGCCATTGAAAGTCCTAACTTTTTTTCTACTTTAGTAGACTTCAACTTTTAATACAGTTCCTATAAGCATTGAACACCCAAAGAGAAATTTAACCTCTTCCAGTAAATCCTGATGTAAGTGGTGTGGCATGTGCCACTTGTGAATTCACATGTGGGTGGCAACTAATAGATAATAAATGTATCATTGTAGTTTGATATGTTAATTTTAATAATTATTCAGTCAAAGCTTGATAAATATATAAAAAATAAAAAGAGCATCACCAGTGTTGTTTTGCAGGTTAATATCACAGAGATCAGGAAAAAGTTTTTCATGAAGTCATTTTCTTTGTGCATTATCCACAGAGTTTTGTGGTATGTTTTGGTTTGATTGTGGGCTTTTTGGACTACACTAGGCAAATAATGGTCTTCATTATGTTGCTGGTCTAAGAAGGCATAAGCACTCTGTTATTGATCCATAGAAACATACTGCTGTTCTGTATTTTTAGTTAATACTTAGATGATGACAGTGTGTGGTGGGCTGCTAGGTATTTTAGGGCTTGTAGTAAACATCAGGGAAATATTACTGTAGACGATGTGAATAGCAGCTTATAAGTGGGTTGTCCTGTAACACCTATGACTATATGATTCTGAAAGATGCATAAAATACTCTTGTGAGGCTCATGGGGTGGGAAGATGATCAGCATTTGAACTGTTTATGTAATCATTAGAACTAGAATTGTTTTCTCTGGGTCATCTTAAATGGAGTAGCAACAGCTCTGATGTCTCTAGGAAGTGTAACTTTGCTCTTTATGCCTCAAACAACTGTGTAGTAAATGAAGAGTAAGCCCAAAAGGTTTCACCCTTGAATGAATATGGACATGGCATTATAAGCAGAGTATATGTTGCAGATGTCTCGGATCTCTGAGGCATATTTTCTGCGCTCAGTATACTTACTCTGTAGTACCCTCCGCTCAACAGTACAGCTTCAACTCATCCAGAAACCTAGCAAAATACATTAATTCCTCTCACTCTGGATAAGACTGAGGGAAAAGCATATGTCTGCTTTTCCCAAAAATATCCCTTCTGTAGTTATTAGAAAATAAACCCAACAAACCCCAGCCTTGTCTTTTTACAGTAGTTTCATAACTTAATGATTCTTATTTTTCCCTATAGGCATTAACACCTATTTAGCTTTTATGAGCCAAATAGTTGAATGTAAAATGGAGCTCAAGCTGCTGAACTTTGCCTAAATCAGACTTCACTGATTATCACTGAGCTGAATATTTTCTGCTTCTGAGAATGTTAAATTAGTTTTGAGCTTGCACAAGCGATGCTCACTGGGAGGGTTGTAGATATTTTAGTCTGACTTTCTTGTCTTCTTCCCAATTCTATTTAGGGAAATATTTCTAAAAGTGGTTGCCTATGAGATGGAAAAAAATCAAATATTTTTGCAAAGGTGAGGCTTTACGCATAGTACTAGATTGAATCTCAAGAGTTTAATTTCTGATTCAAGTGAAGTATTGCATGATTTCACTCTGAACATAGGTCTGTGTGCGAAGAACTTTTCTGAGAGTTGTTTCTCTCACTCTGCTTATGCATCCCAGGTCTTCTTTCAGAGATCTTGAAATAGTATATTCTCTGTAGGGTATTAAACTTCTGTAAAAGCTTTATGTCACTGCGGCAGCAAGGGCACAGACTCCGCCAGGTGCTGAAACAAAGACGAAGACCTTTATTGTTTAACTTTTTCAGCATATATAGTTTCTATCCTTTGATGACGGGCCTAGGCTAACCAGTTACTATCTGCTTTGCTACATTGTTATGTATTTGCTACATTGTTATCTCCTTGCTACATTTCACACCACAAACATTACCATCTAAGGACATTGTTTTACTGTTCCCAAGGCCGCCTTCCCAGCAAGGCAAGAACCCCTGCCCAGCTCTCGCTCAGCAGCGCCTCTCCACAATTCCTCCCTCCCACACGTCACCTATGTATGAAGAATGAAACGTTGAATGAAAAGTTTGTTTCAGTAGTCAGTTAACCTTGCATTTTATCTGCAATCTACGTATGCTTAACTTTGTCTCTGAGCATACCTCTTGGTGCTTGGCATACCTCTTGGACTAGATTCTTGGGATTGGTATTTAATATCTTGGGATATTAACCCGGAGTATGTATTTCTATATTAAGACCAAACCTCTAAAATTTGCATTGCAAACAGCCCAAAGAACTTTAGCCGGCTGTTTTCCAGGCCTTGAAGAAGTCCAAATTATCACTATGTGGAGGTGCATTGATGGAGCACTCTCACAAATCTCCCAGGATGTAACGGTAATTAATTACATCCTTTTGTACGGTCTGAAGTACAGAGTAAGTTACAGCTCTCTTAAAAATGTGTTCTAACCATTATCTTAAAAATCTAAATTCTTGACTGTGTTCCATTATTTGGGGTAGTGGTGGTGGTTTTGCTTGTTTGTATGCGTTTTATTTTTAATCTGGATTACCTTTCCCTTCCCTGCATTTTAGAGTATAAATCAATTTGGTAATAATCCTACAGTGGAAGGGTTGGGTTTTTTTTAAGACAACTGTATTCTTAAATAGCTAAAAAAAAAGTAGAAAAAAGTTATAATGAAAATTAGCTGAGACCTTTTTGTACTGAGCTTTAGCCTGGAGCATGTTTTATAGCTGAGTTATAAACCTGTAAATGTTTCTTGTAAAGCAGAGCCAATGATCTACAGTAGCTGAAAGCAGACTTTATGGTCTAAAACATCCTAAAATTGGTTTGAAATAATTAATGCATATTTTAAGCACATAGATTCTAGAGCTATGTAATGTTTCGCTTGCTGTTTGATTCTTTGGGAGTCAGGTTTTGTGTGACTGACTATTTGTTAAAGTCAGCTCATAAGAAATGCATTTGTGGTGAGGGATTCTGGAATCATCTTTAAGAAGCGTTATTCTTTGAGACAAAAAGGGAATCTCTTATTTAAAATACATGCTAGTCACAAGTCACCAGCTTAATATCACATCACAGAAGTATTGGACATTGAGAGGACCTTGTTTGTCATGCAACTCATATTCTTCCTTGTTCAGCGCTTTCTATATTTAGTAGTGCTTTGCTAAAACAACTGTATTTTCTGTTTGAAAGCTTCTGATATTTTAATCACTATTAATTAAAAGGTAGCTTCAAATAAACAGGATGCGTAAAACAAAGACTCATTCAATTATAGCTTAGACAGTATTCTTCACTTGGTCAGAGCTTCCACCAGAATCAGTTCAGTTTAGCAGTGCTCAGCTCAAAATCAGGTTAGCTTGAGTAGTGAGTGCAAAACTATGTCCTGCCCTAGGAAAGCTGCTGTACTGATCTATACTAATGACATTGACTGGCAAAGATCATGAAGCTGAAATCCCATTTATGCTTTAGCTGGAAAAAAAGAAGGAACCAGGGAGCTGTTCCTCCTGCTTGCCTTCCCAAGACAGGAAGGAAATTGAGGACATCTCTTTCCACTGAATTTCTTAGCCTTTGTTCAGATTTGTGACCTAAAGCAACAAGGACGGGCGGAGATAGGCCAGCCCCATATCAAAATCCATCTGGGCGATTGCCAGGGAAACCAGGCAGTGTGGTGCCAGCCAGTCCTGTGGCTGCTCTGGTCCCTTCAAGTGAGAGGGACAGTCCCTGTCAAAGCATGGCCTGGAGCAGGGGGGTGCAAGCCTGTGCTTAACCCCCATGCTATAGTCCCTCACTGGGGCTTATTCAAGCAAGGGTTGAACAGGCCTTAAGTTCTACATTTTGACTAAATGTTGTTCTTATGAATGGTTTCTCAGAGACAGGTGAAGTGGGGGGGATGGGAGGGGTGGGCGGGCAACGTTACTACAGTTTTTTACCTTAAAAATGCTATCCCAAGTAAGACAATTTCAGAATATCTGTAACAGACAGGGATTCAGGCTAAGATGGTGACAAGGAAGGAATGATATTGTCAGTTACTTTTAATAAAACTTTTCGTCAGTGATAGAGATATGAAACCTTAAATGAGACTGTCGACTGACAAGGCTTTGCCTGCAAATGCAATATTATGAAGTTAAGCTTTCAGTGACATTCCCTACCGCAGGCTACCGGCAGATTAAGCAAGTCATTTCTATTGCTATTGACACTGATGCAGTATTGTTTCCTTCTCATATCTTTTATATGCCTTGTCAGTAAAAAAATGTAATAATTCCCTTCACAGTCACCAGAGGCATCAGAGGATGGTGAGTCACATTCCTTACTCGCAGCAGAGTGGCTGTTCATGGCTAGAGGAGCCGATGTCCAGGATATTGCTGGTATTCTGCATTGATGACATGAAGGGCTGTTACAGCCTTCTGCTTGGGATGCACATAGGTAAAACAATAAAGGATAGCAGACACAAAACAATCTTCCTGTCTATATTCTTTACATTCAATATATTAGCAAATGGCCACAAGCTTGTGAATTTTATTTTTAAAATGCTCTTTTTCCCACTTTGTGATATATGAAGAGAAGCTTAAGTGGGGAGCATTTTAAAGCATTTTTTAAGAAGTTTTAGCAAGCAGTAGGAGAAAAATGGGATCTTGACATAACTAATGCCAAGGAATATTCTCTAAAAATGAAATACAAAAGACTTGTATGCAAAATCCTCAGCTTTGGCGATATAAAGGGACCTTAGAGAGAGGAAACAGCTTCATAAATATCCTTACCCATGGCTGTTTTTCAAAGACTGGAGAGGGTAACTTGTGTAATGGCTCACACCAGCCCTATTTCTAGCCCTGATATGAGGAACATATGGCAGCATAAGAAAAATAATAGCCCAAGGGTGAGATGGGGATGTAGGTGAAGTATACTGTGCTATAGCTGTTTCCCAGGGCCTGGAAAGGGCTTCTGAGAAACAAAGTATAGACTAGGGCTAACTAAGCCTGTACCAGGGTCTAGAAGGAAACACAGCCTCAACCACAGCTTGAGGAACACAAAGCAGGTTTCAGAATTGCTTTTCTCCTGCTCCATTTCTGTCCTGAGCACCTCATTTGGAATAGAAGCAATCTCTTATCCAACTCTTACCGCAAAACGAATTGCTTGAATGCTATCTAGTGTGTGTGTAGGAACTGAAAGCTTTAGTTGTCAGATGAAAACTAACTTTGCACATTTCTATGGGACATGCAATGGCAGAAGGAGTTTTTTTAAGATGGGTAATATATATGGATAATACCTTACTTCTGTACTTTTTTTAAAGGTTCCAAGGTTTCTCCATGTTCCAGTCTGCTGCAGTCATAGCACTCTTCAGACAAAACTCAGGAGATGGAATCTCTCATAACATGACATGACAGGCCCATGACACCTGTATTTGAACAATATTTTCCAGAAATGAGAAACAGTGCCTTAAAGAAGCCTTGTTCATGTGGTATACCAATTGCCCCCGAAGAGCGTCCCTTTTAGTTCATAAAGAGACTATTAGGGATGGTGATGAACCATGCTAGTCCATTTACTAGCATAACAGGAATTATTAACTCTAATAAATGTATTATTATGTAGCCATTAGGTATCAGTTATAAAACTGCCTAATGTCTGCATGATTGCTTGTAAATGGATTTGGAAATGAGCTAAATTGGTTATTTATTGACCATGCTGAACAGCATTATTTATTGACTTGGCTCAGTAAGTTTGATTTTTTTCAAGCTGAAGTGAGATTCTAAGTTTGCAATGGTCTAGCCAGTGTGCAAGTTGATTCAGGAAGATGACATTTTTCTGAAAAACTGCTAAATTTATGGTAAACAGGATTCTAGAATGAACCAAGTTTCTCTTTCCTTTAAAGTTCATTAATTAATTACTTTTAAATGTGCTCCTGAGACAAGAAATTGAGATACTAGAGAATTTAGTACTAGCTACATCAAGATACTGCTTCTAAGTAGCATGCGGTCCTGTGAATCAGCAGTAGCCAAGGCTATCAGGTGTGTGGAGGCTGTATTGCTGTAGAACAAGGGCATGCATCACTTTTGTCCGGGCTCTCTGCTTTGTAAATCATTTGCTATATCAATACTTTAAAATTTGCTGCTACAATACTTCAAAAGACTGAAGCAAGTAAACAAGTTTAATTTCATGGGTTGTAGTCTTCTCACTGAAGGTGATCATATTTATCTCCACAATATAAAAAATAATTTTAGTCTGTTTATTTTCTAGAAAAGAAAGGCTGAGGGTACAGCCTACTGGTTTAATTCTAACAGAGAAAAGCAAGGCAAGAAAAATACTGAGGCAAAGTCATCAAGTGCCAGAGTTCACTGTTTGCTTCTTCAGTAATATTTAATGCTTGTTAAGCATTTAGTGCATTTAATCCAATAGACAGACATTGCACATTCTTATGCTGCTAGACTATCAGAAGAAGAAAGAAGCGTTTTAGCATTCTTGAAGTAGATTGAATTGCTTTTAAATACAGAAGACTGCTGACCTTCATGGACGTAACAGAGACTTTGGAAGCTCTTTTATTTTGGGATTTTGGAGTTTTGTTCAGTAGTAAAAACAAGTTAGTTTTGAGAAGCAGATCAGTATTATTTGACTTCTATTTCTGGTAAGTACAGAGCTCAGACTTCAAATTAAATATCATGTGAAAAATTTCTACAGATTATGGTAGGAAGAGATAGAGAGTTGACATCATAGTGAAAAGATCACACATAATAAAGATGAGCACATTAAAGTCCTTCAAGAAGTCAGAGGGTATGCAAAAGCTAATGAAGGTCGATCTTTAAAAGGTGTTGCAGAGTTGAAACAAGCTGTTGGATGTGATATGCTGGCAGGGTGAAGCCACTTTACCTTAACTGCTCTTGCCTGCTCTTTTCTGACTCCTTGCTCTTGCCTTGCAGCAGGAGATAGGGCAAAGACCATCCTGTGGTGTGTTCTTCACTATTATGCCAGATGTAGTAAGAACAATCACTGCTTTAAAAACAAAAGCAACCACAAGATTGAAAGACCAGTATTATGAGGCTGATTGGTGTCTTTGTATTTCTCCTGGGCTGTGGACAAGTTTGCAGAAGATATACCTGACTTGTTTCTAAAGCTACAGCTCCTGGGAAATGATTTGAAGGCCCACAGAGATATTGCTGAATCTCAATGAGTATTTGGCCTTTTCCTTACTGCATTTGCCAGTATTTAGTGAAAGATGGAAAAGAGATCTGGTCTTCCAGTTGCATAAGACTTAGAAATGGTTGGAAATTTTTCAACTAAATGCTTTTTCTTTTACATTTTACATGACAGAATTTGTTTCAGCCACACAAAAAAAGAATTCTATTTTTAACAATGTTAGTGTTGAAATCCACTCCCTCCCTTCTTGAATGAACGCCTAGTATTATTTGCAGTGAGAAAACATATTTGCTTCAATGTTGAAGCAAACCTGCAAGAAAAAAAATGCATTGAACCCAAGCTGAATATTTTCAGATAATTGAAACAGAATACTCACCTGAAGTTAAACTCTCCTCACGCCAGCTTCTGTCTCCAAAATGCATTGAGTTATCCAATTTTAATAACTCTTAAAAACAGAATCTTGAATACATATATCATGGATGAATTTTTGAGGTTTTACTTAGAAACTGGTTTGTGCGTTACATGAATGTAATTAATTATGAGTGAGAACTGAATTTATCCCTTGAAAACCTTACAGATGTTTACAGGCTGAAGCCTGTGTGCAGCTGGCAGTTGTCTGCTGCAAGCTGCTAGATAACATCTAGCCTCTTCCAATGCAGCTTGCTTTCTCTATTTCACAACAAAGAGGAGTTAACTACCAAATGTCCTGTTAAATGTGCAAGGATGGGAAGAAGGAAGGAGAAACTTTAGACAGAAATGGCATGATATGCCAGAAACAGTATCTTGCAAAGAAAAAAAAAAAAAAGGCAGGTGCTATGACAGTGATGTATTTAGATATAGACAGAAACGTATTTAAGGAATCTTTTGGGAGTTATAGAGGAATTATACTATTAACAGCACTTTGTATCTTGTACAAACCGATTACAGACATTGGTAGATTTCTGAATTCCGTAAATATATAAGCACCAAATGATTGCAAAGAATTGTTTTTGCTATATGACTAGAGGATCCTTTCTTAGTTTAGTACCTTGTAGCACTGTTTTTAGCTCCCTTGTACTGGCTTCTTTCTGTTTGAAATTGAGCAAAATAAAATAAAAAACATGTGGGTGCTCCCTATAAATGAAAGTAAGGGCACCCAACATTAATGTCACAAGGCTCTGTCACTAGAATTGGAAGGACTGTCTAAGGTAGCTGGAAATCATAACGGTCAGATTTTCCATGGGCTGCTGACAGGAAAATGTAACATATGCTGTATTTCACAAGTACTTACATTTTCAATTCTGCATGAGAGCTTGTTGTCTATTATTTGCTTGTAGTTCACTGATAAGGCTTGAGGAACATTTTTCTCGATTTACAGCTCTATTAAACTAATAAATCAATCACTTGTGTGAGGGGAGGCAGTTTGCTGGCATTTGCTTTGCCAACACAGTACCACCCACAACAGTATTCCCAGGTCCTCAAGGATATGTAAGAGGGAGGAAGCTTTTCCTATAACTTAATTTTTAAAGCAGAAAACATGTTTCTGGTGCACCAAGGAACTTTAATGAGAATATTTTTGAAGTGCTGTCATCTGCTAATCCAATATTTAACTTGCTTTGCTTTCACACTGCTATGTAGTAAAATAGCTGTACTGCACTTCAAGAGGTAAAAGACATTTTTTAAAAAGTCCACGTTAGGCTTTTTAAATTCTAATTTTCAAAACCGGAGAAATCAACCCAAATATTCTTCGGAGTTATGCAGAATATTTTTGCCACTGGTTAAATTGTCTTACCACTGTGCTCTGGGATTTGCTTGTCTTTGCTTGAGTGTATGCTTACTTCTAGGACAAAAGTGTCAAGGCAATTCTTTTTAGAAGTGTCTTGAGACTGCTGTCTCTGCTGCTTAAGTTGCTCTACTGTATGACCATTGGTTTAAGTAGTGGTAGGCTTTTTATTTCTTTAACCATACAGTAGTGAGCTTACCTGAATCAAGTTGGTAGAGTTCACCGTACTGCGCAGGACACTTCCAAGCTCTAGTTAATTGTTGCAGAACAACAGTGAAGTAGAGCAAAGTGTTGTCTGTGGGAAAGCAAAGTTCTTGTTGGAGCTTGTTGTCTAACAGTGGACAGTACAGGTACAGCAAAGGAAAGGTCCCTTTTTGTTAACTTAAACTGAACAAAACCAGCCAGATTCCTTCTGTTAACACAAGTAATTTGGCATAATCAAATTAAAAGAATCATATATACTGTGCTATCTGTTCTAAAACTAGTAGTCTTTTCCTTAGACAATACAGATAACTTTGGTTTAAAATTTTATTATTCTGATCTACTGGTTTTGTCAAAATCAACTTACTATGACATATTGCCTCTTAGGTAGTTAGAATGATGTATTTATACAGGCTTTATTGAAGTTTTTCTTCTTTTGTACGGGTGTAATTGATAGGAGACCTGGCTGAGAGTCTAGGAAAGAGAGAATGCAAAAACAATAAACCAAACATAAAATGAAGAAGCATGTAGTCTGTCAGCAGGATTTCTCATATAAACAAGTTTATCTTAAAATTATGTTTCATCATTTATCATAATGTCAGGATGAATCCTTTCATGTTTACATAAGATTTAAATAAAATTAATAAGAACTTCTGTAAAACTTCTGCAGCAACACTGAAGGGAATAAATGAATGTAATATGCGTAATTATTTTCCTGTGATTACAGTGGGAGACTTAGTTGTTGGTCCTTTGTTTGCATTTGACATATAATTCACTTCTCTAATTTTTTCCTGTGTAATTGTCCCCAGTGGTCTGCATTAGACAAATCTGCATCTTCAGCTAAGTGCTATTTTCAGCAGTGCAATCAGTGCAGAGAGCAAGCAGCAATGTCTCTCTTGGTCTCCTGGTAGGCTGGGTTGTGCCAGTATTGTAGGTGATAAAGCCCATGAGATTGCTTGGAGCAGTGAGCTTAGTGACTGCAGTTCTGTCATCTCAGTGGCCGTTCAAAACATTGGGATGGTGTCTGTTTATTCTTTGTATGAAGATACTTTCATAGTAGATTCCTACTCGATTCTGACAAATTTAGGTTGTTCAAAATGTATTCTGTATATACACTCATGCATGAGGTAAGATAGAAGACAAGAAAAACATCTCAAAAATGAAAATTCAAGGTCTGCATGCGATAAAGTTATGTTTTGTACTGTTATACTTATTAATAAGCCTTGCTTGACTTTCCTATCCGATTCAATCTTGTAGTCCTTAAGTAGAGAAAAATTTTCAGGGATAGCAGTAAGATTCTTGGCCCTTTTGAACATTGGGAGCATAGATAATAGTTTGTCTAACTTTCAGTAGCCAGCTATGAACAAATTGTAGTCTGTGATAATATTCTAAACTATTTTGAATTCTGTCTCATTCCACCACATCAAAATGTATCATTAGAGAGTGAATTGTTTTAAAAACCTCTTCTGTTCTGCTTCTTCACTTGGCTGCTCTGTTATTGTCTGTCCTAAACTGACTCTCTCTACACTGTGCAGTGAATTATATAATTGTTCCTTCACACTGAAGATCCAACACAAGAAACCCTGTTCTACTGAGTTTTTTAAAATCTTCCAGGTTCTGCTGTGCCTTTGCAACCGCATTGCTAGTGAAATTGTTAGAAGACCATGGTGTATGAAGACCTGTATGAGCTGCATCTTTTGCCATCTGTTGTGCTATTAAAACAAAAATTTTTGCTTCCTGACATTACTGCAGATACCATTTCCACAAGTGGGAACTCATAAACTGAGATCTTGTTATTTGATAATATGTTATTTTCTCTGATGTAGTGACTCATCTCTTTAATGTAACTTCTCTAGGCTGTTGCTGAAAGGAGAATTTAGCCTTGACCACTTCATACTGTTCTTTCTTTGTGCTGGCATGAGCTTAGATGCTATATATAGCAGCTGTGCAGAGTGATCAACAATCTGAATAATAAGGAGAAACTGGGATGTTTAATTGGCTTGAGCTCACCTCCCAGCCACATCAATACTGGAGCTTCACAGAGAAGATGATGGGTGGGAGTGGCTCTGCTCAAGGCAAAGGGCAGGTTACGGGATCTTGCTTCTGGAAATTGTGTCATTGTGGCAGGAAAAATATGGTGCTCTGCTGCGTAAAGAAAGGCATTGGAAAGAAATATGTGAAAATGTCCAGTGTATTGAATATCAATGTGTCTTTATGTCATTAACATTTTCAGGGCAGACAGCATGCAAACCGTGCTTAAATTTTGAGGGACATGCAAGAACTCTAAATTTGGATATAAAGACTTAATTTTGAGAGAGTGAGTTGCTTATTGAGGATAAAATGGATATTACAAAAAGACTGAAAACTTCACTGAAACTTTCAGCTCATTAAACTGTAAGACATTGTTTCATTCTTTGAATCAATATATATATATATTCAAGAAAATCCTTCCTTTATGATGTATGGGTATGATGTTGAAGTCAAAATGCACACGCTCTCTGCAGGCCATATGGAAGTGACAGATGACAGACCCGCCAAGGTACTATTTTTATTAAAGGCACAGATTATAATTATTTTAATTTTATGGATCAGTAAATATGTTTCCCTGATGCACAAAAAGCACTTCAAAACTGATCAGTCTTCCTGCACTCTAGGTTTCAGATTCACCATTGCTTAAAGCACCCAGCACTGCTGGCAGTTACCATCCTGGAAAATGTCACTTTTCAAATACATTGTCAAATTGCAGGTCATACGTGAATCAATGCAAACCTAATCCCTTAAACAGCTGAAGTACTTTCTTGCAAAACTTTTTGAAATTGTCCTTGGCCCACCAATGCAAACTGTGGTATTAAGATACAGACTTGCTTTGAAAGTTACAAATATCTTAGTTCTTATTGTTGTCATGGAATCAGTGGCATATTCCTACAAGGAGTAATGTGCTTATCTCACTAGACAGTACAATCAATGTTTGGTTTGCCCTTTCCCCATTCTGATTCTTAGTTTATACCAATGCCTCATCCAGGTATGATGGAGGCTTTATGACATTTCTCTGACATGAAGGTGAGACCATTAAGTCTCACCTGTCTTTCAGAATGCTTTCTGCAGCTCTGGCTTCCCTTACCTGTTTTCACTGATCTGATCTGACTGATATGGAAATTCTTTTTATATTGCAATGGATACTCCAAATCACAAATAGTACAGATCTGGAATACAAGTTTCCTAGTGTTCATCTAGCTCATGACAGTTACCGTATGACTGAGCAGCTCTGGGAAGTGATTGGATATTTTCAAATGGTGTATTTTCTGTTGAATAAGATGATTTTTACTATCTACCTTTCACATTGTAAATCAGATATGCCACTGTATACGGTTTGATGAATAACTCCCCAAGTCAAACTAAAGAGACAAGAGGGGCAAAATAATTTGCCTATTCTAGTCATAGGAATGGTAATTCTTTCAAGAGGTGCAAAGAGAGGATTTTGTTTTAAAGTTGAACTGCTGTTGGCTACAACATTACTGTTTGTGGTATGCCTTTGTATAGATGCTATACCTCTAACAGTCCTCCCTCTGCTGCTAGTGCCTGTGGTTTCAGAAGCTAGGGTCCAAATGAGAACACAGATGTGCAGCAGGTTAAAATGTATCTGCTCTGCTCCTAAGGAACCATTCCTAGGATACTCTTTATTTTTTAAATTATCCAACCAACCAACCTGAACTTACCCATCTACACATGTACTGGAGTGTGGTTGTCACTCTGTAAGATGAAGCTGAAACCAACAGGCTTCAAACAGGCGCTGGTGGTTTAACACCTTATTATTCCCAGCTTCTGGATTCTGCCCCACATCCTTTTCTCTCTCTCTGAATCATTATCTGTAATAACTTGGCATGAATGAGGCTTCATGGGACTCATTACAATCCCTTTTCCCTATTGGAATTTCTCCTGGGCATGATGGAGCTAAACTGATAGAATTGTATGGGAAAAGCTTGCACTACAGTGTTGATACTGTTATTGTCTGGATAAATAAGATACTTGAGCTGCCTGCTAACAACCTTTCATAAAATTCAAACATTTTAGAAATTCTGTGCTCTGGCAGCAGTCTAATCTGTAATAGATGGGGAGTTTTTAAGATTATGATGATCAATGATTTTCATGAGCAGAAATTAACATAATATTCAGTTAGAAATTTTTTAGTTTAGATATTAGGTT
Source organism: Tringa solitaria (assembly GCA_026413425.1). Classification (NCBI taxonomy): domain Eukaryota; kingdom Metazoa; phylum Chordata; class Aves; order Charadriiformes; family Scolopacidae; genus Tringa; species Tringa solitaria. The sequence continues at coordinate 57,056,680 of JAOXJM010000041.1, read as the reverse complement.
AAGAGATTTTACATACATTAGGAACTGGGGAACATTTCAGAAGAGGAGGAACGGGAAGGAAGGGTTGAAACCTTAGTTAAAAAGGAGCCAGGCTGCTGGCCTGAAAAACTTAAAGTGCTTAAAACTGTGAGAAAGATGACAGATGTAGAGAAGCACAGATGTCGGGTGGCTGCGATCCCCCAAAATGGCTGTAGCTAACGTTCAGTGCGTGTCTGAAAAGGCTGGGAAGAAAGCAGCATAACTGCAATAAGTTGAGAAAGCAAATCAGACTCCTTCCTACCTCAGTTGACAATGGGTCCAATATAATTGGCAATAGACCAAGGGCAAAATTTGCCATTACTAGAAGCCTGGAAAATGAGATGGGAGAACTGGGATGCTTGTTTTCATATGATGAGTCTGACAGAGAGGGAGCTCAGAGATCTTGCAGAAAGAGTAATCGACTGATGTGATGTTCCCAGGCTATTGGCTTTTACACAAATTGACAGAATAAGATGCGCACATGGAGGGGTGGAATTGTTTTTTGGAGTCTAAAATGAAGTGTAACAGAAATTGCTGTTGAAAAAGAAAAGGGTATGAAATCCCTGTGGTTGGAAGTATCATACTGTAATAATAAAAATGTAGCATTAGAATTGTATAATTGCCCCCACTCCCAATCAGGATATAGACAGAGGATAGAGATTATCAGTGATAAGTGGGTTTAGAGAACCTGCAAATTCAGGTACTAACATTGGGATGTCTCAGCCACCAACAGAATTAATGACTCATCATCTATGACAGGACATAGAAAGAATTTTTTTGGAGGTAGTAAATAGCTGCTTTCCAGAACAACTGATATCCAGTCCCAGAAAAGATCTGTTCTGGCTTTGGACCTGAACAGTGCACAGGATCAGCTCAAGAAGTATGTAGGAGAGCTGATCTGTAATAGCAATTACAACATGATTTGGTTTAATACTGCAGCAGGAGAGAGTAAACAAAATAAATCTGGAACACAAGTGTTCCATTTAAAGGGAACTGCATACTAATAAGGCAACTGAGCAAAAAGAAGAGAAAGCATTAAGGGAGGAGCTAGAAGGCAAAAAGCCTAGAGGTAGCCTTGATACTTTTCAAAAATAGTGGAACACAATAAAAACTCTGTAATGAAATTTGAAAAGAAACCAGAGTGGTCCAGTAAAAACCCTACATGGCTCAATAGAAATTTAAGGTGATTATCATGTAGAAAGGACTGGCGTTTATAATGGAAAGTTTGCCCTCCAGTAAAGAACAAGCAGATCAAAGGTAACCAGGAAATTAAGAAGAGAGAATTTGAGGAGCATCTTGCATAGGATGCAAAAAACTAATAGTTAAAAGCTATTTCAGTATAAAAAAGCAGGAAGATTGCAGAAGTCTGTCCTGTCCACAAAAATTGCCCTAGAAAGGATGCCAGGAATGATGGACCATGAGTCTGACTCCCATCCTTTAACAAATGGTGAACTTGATAATAAACATTAAGATTACTGAGCATATAGATAAACTGCTGGGAAAAAAGGTCTCTATCAGAACTGGATAAATATATTAGAACTAAGAGAAATCTGAGTTTCTCAGCCACCCTTTCAGTTATCAGAATTGGCTCAAGGTGCCTGTGGTTTCTCTACTAGGTACTTGCACCTGCTATGCAGTCTCGCCCAAGGTGACTTTTTTCTGGTTTGTTTTCATTAGTCTAAAGCAAGACAAAAATCTGTCTTTTCAAGAGTCACTAAGGAAAGAAATTATGATGTTTCTCTGGGAAGAAGGTCAAATAAGAAGGGAGTGAATAGCAGGGTATCTGTAATGGCATAGAGCATTCTGATGCCAAAGGAATTTTGCATAATGTGTCCCATACATAGGAGGAAGCAAAGCAGCTGGAAGGATAGATGGAGATGGAATCATGTGTTTATGTGTGGCATATGCAGGGGCAAGGGATGCGTGTAATATATGAAGGAAAGCAATTCCTTAGATGGGTATTTTCTTGCATGGAGCTGTCGTGGCTGTCCTTCCTACATGCAGTTTACAACTTGACCTCCTAGGCTATTTTGTGCAAACCTATGCCTGCTTCTTTCCTGGTTGGTCCAACTCCAGATGTGTGCCTGTTGTTATTGCATGCACGCGTACAGGAGGCATGGATGATGGGCAAAAGGAATGGTGAACATTAAGCAGAGATTGAAGGTGGCTTCAAATGTATGGACAATAAGGACTTTGTGTTCTTAGATATTGGGTTTTGCCTACTTTGGACTTATAATACTTTCACAATACTGAGCATCTCCTTAAGAGAGAACATTTTTTACATTTATAACTGCAGAGGCTGCTGCGGTAACTAAATATACATTGAGGTTAAAAGGTGTAAGCAGAGCTCAGGATCTTAGTAAAGTCGATAAATGTAAAGGAAGCATATTTGTAAAGTGTTTGGACAAATAAACCAAATACTATGCTGCAGTTAAGGAATCATCAAAGCTAGCATCTCCGGTATTCTAAAATTTGCTCTTCAAATAACACATTTATTACTCAGAGGAGGGTTAAACAGTGAATTATATTTGCAACTAACACCACCGATCCATCAAGGAAGCATGCATGTTTTTCAGTTGTCTGAATTATCATTCTTATCTAAATGGATATATTGATCATTAATGATCTAGAAACCCTTAGGGCATGACAAGCAAGTGAGAAAAATCCAATAAGCTCTCCAGCATTGCAGAATACCAAGAAGTAAAAATGCTACTATTGTGTCCTTATAGCATTCCTCTAAAACACTGCAGCAATTAGTGAACAGGATCTTCTGGATGCTACAGGCTGACTTTCAGCTCTCTTAGCATATACAGAGATCTACTGAGTATAGTCATTCAGACAGTACCTATTTCCAAACAATATATTATAATTATATTTGTAAAGATAATAGAGCTTGTAATATACAACCATAGTAATTGTTATTTAGGGCCTTAGGAATATCTTTGACATAAACACAGCATTCCCCTTACTAATTTTTTATTTATTATTTAAAGCCAGCTGAAGCATTTTTAACAAACGAGTATGTTTGCTTATGTGAGATAAAAACATTGCCAATGCAGACATGTCTGAATGTCACTGTTAACTTTCATGCCTTAATGAGTTAAAAACCCTGGTGTGTGACCCTTACTGTGTGATCCTGACTATATGACAGCAAATGGGATGAGAAAAACTTAATTTGATACTTCCATCAGATGTCACCAAAGCTCATAATTTTCTATTGGCTTTCCAACATTTAAGCATGTTTATCTGTTTATTAAGAAGCAAGAAGTACCTGTTTTAAGGAACTGCATTAATAAGAGGACCTCTTAGATTTAACAGTAAAAAAGTCTGGTGGTATATATACTATAGGTTGTAATATCAAGAGGGATTGCTGGTCAAGGGTATCCGAGGGCAGTCACTTGAGGCCTGATGCAGATAAAGTGTCTTATCTACTGTCCAGTGTCTATTCAGTAATTTTTAAAGTGTTTTGGACCAATAAAGCAGTCTTCCTATCTCTAAAGCTCTACTAAAAAATCTCGCCTCTTCCACCAGAAATGCCATTTGCATTAAACCACTTTAATTAAAGCATACCAATTGTGATCTCTTTCTTAAATAATGCTTTCTTCTAAAATATTTCGCTTTGCGGGCGTCAACAGTATCAAAGTTGCTGTGTGATGGTAGAGTTTAAGGGATAAAACTTTCTGTAGATGTCATCCTCCCTATAATAACGAGGCTTGAGGCTAAGAGCCCGTCAGCCCTCTCCATATCTGTGCAGCAAGAAGATATTTCTCAGCCACACTTGGCACTGCAAGCAGGACAGCACGTCAGCTCTGATTAGCTACACTAGGAGTCCAGTGTTTCAGTGTAGAGTGTGGTGCTGCTCTAACCTGCCTTTGGTACCCAAGTTAGTTTATACTCTGATGTGGACAGAATGAGCTGTGTTTGCTGTGCCCGTGTTTGATGTTACTGGGATAGTCGAATTAACTCTGCATTATGCTCCGTTTCATGGTACAGGCATGCCCTCTGCTATGAAATAATTTGTATGTAAGAGGAGAGGGAGGGAGATTCAGACCCACTAAAGTCTAATATTCCTCCTTTAAAGCAGTAATGGAATAGTGTCTGCTGAGTACAGTACTGGCTTTTCCCCAGTGAACAAATAAGAAGAAAATCAAATAGTGGATAGCAGCTCAGTAAGAGAGCAATCAATCTGTCTTAACTCTGAATAAAGCATGGATCATGTAGAAGAAATACTAGATGTGCAGTATTGAAGAGGTATATAATAATGAATATACAGATGTGGTATTTCCTAATACTTTGATATGAATACTTTTCATATCCTTGTAAATTTTTCTTATAAGTAATATATGAATATATGTAAGAAATCTTAGCTTAATGATACTGTATTCTTAATAATGGTTCACTTTTTTTCTTTTTTCATTTTTGAATGGTGATCTGCATGTTTTTTCTTGTACTCAGGTGCATATGTTTGTTTATAATATACAGAATAGCAAGTGAAATAAAGTTTCCGGTGTATGTTTTAGACAGCTATGTTTGTCTTGGGTTACTTATTATTTTATCCAACTTAAACAATGCTTTTCAGGATTATATGCCCCAAGTAAACTTGCCAGATACAGAATCACAGAATCACAGAATTGTGGTGGTTGGAAGGGACCTCAGAGATCAT
>JAOXJM010000041.1:57020671-57050988 GCA_026413425.1 Tringa solitaria | reverse complement strand
CTCTCTACAGCCTCCTTTCAGGTACTTGTACAGAGCTATAAGGTCACCCCTCATACCTTTTGGACAACAGGCTAGAAAGAAGAACTAACCCTGTGAATACAAATCAATACAAATCAACCATGTTTTATTAAGCTAACCTACTATTAAATATAGTGTAGAACAAAGCAGTTTAAAAATCTGCCAGAAATGAAACAAAACAAACAGAAAAAAGGAATAGGTGATATGGCACAAGAAGCAAGAAATAAGGCTCAATGCCAAGGTAGACATGATAGAACTCTTGACTGGAGAGAGGAAGTGGGTTCTGCACAGTAACTACGAAACTCAAAGGAGTGAACAATGATGACAGAGTGGTGGAAAAAGCAAAGGGAAGAAGATCCTGATCTAACAGCATCAGGAAACAACACAAGAACTCAGTCTTCTGCGTACTTGCAGTAACTGTTAAATAAATTTGGTATATCTTACACTTTTGATAATTGTCATACAGTAAGTGATGTGATAAGCCAGAGCAGTAATTCACCCAGATTATGAGAACTCCTTTGCACATCTCCATGAACCAGTTGATGACTGGGCCAAAAATGTTCCCTCTGTTGGGTGTTCTGGCTGGTAAGTATTCCCTTCTTCGGCTGGCCAAGTTGGTGAGATGTTGTGCTAATTACTTAGAATGCTAATGCAATACTAACAAGGCCTTTTGTTTAATTTTGGATAATAATAAAACCATCCCCTTGATTAATGCAGATGAGTAATTCATTAATACATATTCACTGTTGTATTTTAATAAATGTGTGTGATACCTATAGATTTCTGCTTCTTGAAAAAATAAATATTTTCTTTAATCATTATTTCCTGACAAATTAATAACAAGTATTTTGCTAACCCTTTAATGTTGCTGGAATCAGATTCTATGTGTGGCTTTTACTCGGACCACTGTATTTCAGGTCCCTTCATCTTGTTTTGTCTGATTCTGATAGAACACAAATATTTCTCCTTTTAGTCCTCTGGTAAACTACTATTGTCTTAGGCCATCATCTTTTTCCTGCTTACATGCAAGCATTAGGATAGACATGCTGCATTGGAGAACTCTACACCTTTCTGCAAGTATGGCTCACTATAGTAATACAATGCATTAATTCTGCACTTAATCTCTTAAGATAAATCACACACTGGGTATTTTAATGAAGCTTTGGGATGTAGGGATGTAAGGTAGGTTGGCACCTCCTTAAGAGTGGCTATGAGGCTAGAGGGCGTTTGCTACTAGAGATCTTCAAGGAATTTTCTTGGGGCCAAACATAATGCTTTCATTAGTGCTTTTTGTGCAATAATGAAGAGTTTGCTAATGAAACCTGCTGTTGACATGCAGCTGGGAAACATTGCTATTGTGCAAGAGAATTACAGTATGATAAAGAGGAACTGAATAACCTTGAGGACAGGCAAAAGATAAAAGAGATGAAATTCAGTAGCTGAGAGAATAGGTTCGTGCACTTAGAGACTGTTCTTAAGACCTTTCTCCTCTGAGACAGCAGCTGCTACCTAACCCAATCAAGGTCAGGATCTGCCACATTTCAGTCATTATTTATGTGAAAACCTGCTTATAGCTTGAACATCATGGCACTTTTACCAAATCAAAGCTGTTGCAAGTTTTACAAGTTACAGATTTTCCCATCTTTCCTACTTGCACAGCCCTCCTGGAAACAGAAGGGAAGCGGCAACACTGAACAGACACTCAATAGCACAAGCTTGTTTCACCTGCTTAGCACAAGAAGAAAATAGATGCCTTATTCACTTGCCCATCCAATTTGAAGGCAGAATCTGAGTCTCTCAGGAGAGTATCTTAGCAAGTAGGATCAAGCATAATCTGTTGCAAATTTTCTGTAGTCTCGAGTTGGAATACTTTCACTATATAAAAAATAACTTAATACTAATTGAAACAGAAACTGCACTTGGTCTTACGAACAAATCATCCAGCTACCAAGCTGTGGGGTCGTTTTCATTTTCTGGCCCAAAGACTTATAAAAGATTTTTTTTTGGTTGGTTTCGACAGGTAACTGCCTTTCGCAATGTTAGTGACTGGCAAATCCATTCCTCAGCAGGCAGGTTTCTTGAAGAAAGGCTTGAGTGTTTGAAACTGCTTGTTTGTTTCCCAGCTGCATTAGGTCATCTAATAAAAGGTGTCATCTGCCTTAACAAACATTGCTTTGTACTTTCTAGGCATTAGAAATTGCAGTTTCACAACTGGCTTCTGTGCTACTGCTAAAAGCTGGGGTCTAGTTTCCACTCTGCTCTCATAGGCTACTTCTGTCATTTATATTGCATTATGGTGAAACTCGACACACAAAAAAAAAAGTTACTGCCAGGCCAATTGACAAATGTTGATACTAGAACCAGAGACGGGATGGAAATGTCTAGTAGGCAGAGTGATACTGCTCCTTGGGCCAGCATTGGCCTCGTGGATGTGATGAAACTGTTCCCAAAGGATCCTTGTTCATCATTAATGTGCTGGAAATGCATAGTACTACACTGCTTATGTTCCTGTATCTTTCCACACCAGTTTTAATTTACAAAGAACGACCGATGAAAATACATTTGAGATGTCCATTGTAACAGCAACAGCAGTAACACATAATCTCTGCCAACAACAACTATGGTATTGATCTACAAGGATGGGACCCTGGGAACAAAATGCTGCCCAAAAGCTGAGTACTTATCTTTTCTGATTCTTTCTTAAGTATCTTCCGGCAGTGGTCCTACAGTGGCATCTCTCTCATTATTTTTCACAATTGAAAGGCTTTCTCCCCTTCTCATGAGATCTTTTGTGCTGTGCGGTAGGTCTCAGGTTTACTGTTGTTTCGAGTTCCCTCATGGATATTTTCCTTCTCAAAGAGTTTCAAAGTAATCCTTCTTTACTGATCTTTCACAATCACTAAAACACTGGAAGAGCATAGAAACTATCACAGAAAACAATAAAGTTAAGGCAATTCCCAGCTGAGCGTGATAGGCACAATCCGTCCATCACATGCATTTAGGCATTAGAAAATTAAGCTGCTTGTTAAAGTGGCGGCATTGTGCCAGGGTGCTGGAAGGACATACAACACTTCCCATCATTAAATGAGGATTTAACGTTCAGGGTGCACAAATACTTCCCATTTTTTGTAAACCAAACCTTCATTAGCATGTTTGTTTAAACAGTACAAAGTGTCCCATTCCTGCTGCACAACAGTGGCCTCCAGGGTTTGGCTGCAGCTGCTAGTCCCTTGCAATAGGAACTTGAACAGCACAATGTGCCTGCTTTGTGCTGGAAAAATACGATTTTCAAAGGGTCACATTAGTGACTGGTTAAAAATTGGAAATAGGTTCATAAAACCAGTGGTAGTAGGTGCAAAACTGGGCCCCTGTTTTAGCTCCTTAATTGCTTTCTGCAGAGTTTTATTTCTGCTTGCAGGGCATTTTTATTCAAGGGTAGTAAGATTCTGGAAATTGGTGTTTGTAATGGAAATTGTGACCTGACTTTAATGTTAGTCTTGCTGACTGTCTGCTGAAAAAACTGTACCTTAAGAAATAGTGACTATGACAAATTTGTCTCTGCAGTGAAACACATAAAAAAAGAAAACACATGTACAAATAATTATTTATAGAGTCCAGGATGGAACCAGAACAGCAAGAAACTCGAGGGGGAAAGCCTTAAAACTCTTCTGTGCCAGACCCTGGAAGTAGCAAGCAATATTACCATGTTAATGACAGTCTGTACAGACAAACTCTATTGTTTCTACAGGACGATTTTGTGGAGCGCTCAAGGCCCTGACTTCAACAACTGCCCTAGGAGAAACACAACTTTATTTTTGCTTTGCCTTCACCTGCGGTTAAGTTAAATTGCATTTCTGCTTAGGGATATCCAGCAAAATGCCTTCACCTGTGTTCCAGGGAGCCCAGCTGCTGGCCGCTCCCCACAGAGGCCAGCTGGGCTAGTGGCCTGGTGCACCTGGCCCCAAGCGGCCAGAGCTCTCTGGGCTGCCCTTGTGTGAGGAAGGGCTCCATTGCTTTTGCTCAAAAAGGAAGCATGGCCTTGAACAGGACGGTTGTTGAAGGTCTTGCTGCTTTGCCTGGAGCTGCAGAAGGATGTTTTTGACCTGGAAAGATGGAGCCACACGTGATTTCAGAGGAGAAAGAAAGCAGCTGTGCCACCTGGAGAAGTTGCTGGTAGGTGATGAGGCTAAATTATGGGGGGGCAGTAATCTTTTCATCCTTAGAGTGATAGTGGAATGTTTTGCTTTTAAATTTTGATGCTGCTTTTGTGGTGGGGACTTCTCTGCGTAACTGGCCAAGGGCTGTGGGTTGCGGCTTCCTTCTCTACGACCAGAGCGGGGGTCGAGGCAGTGTGCCTGAGGCGGCAGTGCCCGTCTCCCAGAGAAGGCAACTTCCCATGGGTGCCGTGCCCGCTTGGGCCGCCCTCAAAGTGGGCTGGCAGCCTTCTGCGGGTTGCAGGCACCCCGGCCTTCCCAGGCCTGGAGCCGTGCGGGCAGGCTGTCGCTAGCGACGGGCCCCCATACTGGTGCCGGTGAATCCGGAGAAGGGCCGCAAGATGGCGCCGGCGCGCGGCGCCCCCTCAGGGAGCGGCCGGCTTGGCTGGGAGCGGGGGAGCACCTGCGGGAGGCACCGTAAGTCTCTGAGCACGTGATACAATAGTCTGCACTGCGTATGAGCTCAGCCCACCTTAAACTCAAGCTGCTGCCTGTAATTTCCAGTCTGGGATTCTGTGTTCGGCTTCCATTTTTCATGCCTCTTTGCCTTAAAGCCAAAAGGAAGCATCTTTTGAAGGGGTTGACAACATAAGCGCTTCAACCTCTAACGGTAATGGAAAAGCACTCGACCACAGCTTTAACGCAAGGCTTTCCTGTGTTGTTTGTCCTTACCCAAAGACCTGGTAATATCAACGTGCCCAGAATGATTTTTGGAGTATCTTGAATTTGTCTGGAGGTAGTACGTGGGGAAAAGCGTCTCCTGGGGGAGAAAAGAGCTTCTATCCTGTTTACTTTTACTTCTCTAGCAGGGTTGAGAGAGGAGAAAGCTAGGTGTAGAAGGTTAGGTTCTTCACCTCACTCTCCGAAAAAGGTTTGTTTCTCACGAGAGAGAGAAGAATCTCTTGGTGGACAGTTTGAATAGGTGGTTCAGCCGCAGCAGGTAGCCCGTGGGCAATTTTCTGAATCCAGCCTCTACCAAGGACACTGAAACCAAGGATCCCCATCTGTAGTAGTTTTATTCCCGTCCTTACCCTCTTTATTAATGTGGATATGGCCTGGAAGACTAATAGTATGCCTTAGTCTTTATGAGGAATCTTGCTCCCAAATGTAGGGACCCACAGCAGAGTGGCAATGAGGTTATGAAATTATTACATCTGAAGTAAAACCAACTGGATGGAGCTGGATGGGAGGGCTGGGGAGGAGGATTCAAGCCTGGCAGGAGAAACTGGTCTAAAGTGAGTATAGCTTAAAAAAAATCTTCAGTTACGACTGCCAGAGGAACACCTACAGCGGCCGTCTTACGTGAGAAAAATGCCAAAATATGCAACTAGCTAATGGCGTCCAGTCAATTTTTTAAAATAATCTCAGTTGCTGTATCTGAAGCGAGTTTCTTGTCATCCCTTGACAATCTATTCCAACTTTAAAGCCTTATTTTAAGAATTAACTCAAGATTTCCAAACAAGCTGTTGGAATTTCAGCGGTGCTGAAATTGGCCATCTGCTATTTTTCTAATTCTAGCTTATGTTTGAATAAATCTGGCTTGCTTACACAAAAGTATGTTCCAGGATTTGCATGTTCTGTCACTGCATCATCCTCTTGGTTTTATTCATAGATTGTGTGGGTACCTGGGGGATGGGGTCTCAGAACTGTAAAGGTTTTTGAGGTCTGTTCTTACCCTTTCCTTTTAACAAATTTAAGAAATGGTTCTAAATAGCACAGGTTTGATTATTCTAAAAGGGAAGTGAAAGGAGGGTCAGTTGTGGTAATCTCTGCTTGATTCTATGTAGATTTTGCTTATTTGACTTACAGAAAGAGTACTCTGCTATCATAAACACTTATACTCAAATAAAAGGATATGCTCTGGGTTTTCTTTCTTTCATTGTTTTAGATGTTGTTGCCGTTATGAAAGCATGAACGGCATAACTGATGGGCAGATTTCCAGAATATATGAATGCTTAGCAAGGTTAACATTCCAGAAGGATAACAATGCGGATCGTATCTTGATTCTGGTTAACCTAGCACTTGTCCAGGGTTGGGTCTTCTCTGCATTCCAGTTTACTGTAATAATTTCCTGTATTTGTGGGAGATTTGCACATACCATCTTTTAAGTTGGTTTTCCTGTTACTGTATCCAGTTAAATACGGGTTAATGTTGCACTGAAGTTTCACACAAAGCACATGGATGCTTTGATCCGAGTCCTTCCCTGGTGTGTTATATTCCCAGTCCTTTGGCATCTAGGACCAGGTGACTTCCGTCCCTGTCTTTTGGATCAGCTACTTTTAGTGTAACTTAAGCCTATTGTAATAGTACTTGCATTTTACCAGAGAGAGAGCATCGTGAAAAGCTGCAGGAAGGACATGTTTTCACTCTGTTATGGGCAAAATACCTAGTCCTGTTTCCAGTCACACAGTTAATGTACTTTGGACTGCCAGAGGACAGAATCCTAGCCATAAGAGAGCCAGAGAAGGATCAGTGTTTTAACTGTTGTACTATTAAACACTAGGTACATTATGTGTGAATGCTATTAATAGTTAAAAAGCAGTTTAATAGTAAGCTTTGTTGTACAATGAATCAAAGGAAACATCTTTTCTTCCTCCCCTTCACAAAACCAAAGCAGACTATCTGGAGACTTCTAAAATGAGCTGGTATTAGGGAGCTCCTTGAAGAAAAATTAAATGTAGGGTAACTAATTAAGTTTAAATAAACTTTGGAAAATTTTTTGCCTGTTTCCAAGCACAGTAAGCTGTAATACTTACTCAATATGAGAGCAGTAAAATCACTTGACTGTTACAGGCTTATGTGGGATATGTACATCATGAGTACGCTTTTTGTCTTGAATTAAACCTGTAGCCAACACTGTACCTGCAAAACCACACCTCTTCACACTTGAAAAGGTCAGCCATGGCTTTATTTGTAAACTAGTACCCGAGATTGCCATGAAACTTACACCTACCCCCTGTTGGAGGAAGCTTCTTTTCCTCATGCCTAGTATATGAGGTAGCAGCTGGGTTACAGAGCAGTTGAATCCACGTAGTTCCACTGTGGCTTTTGTCGTTGCTTGTCACCATACAGTCTTACCCTCTCCTTTGCAATGGCTCCAATGCATGGCTGACTCTGCAACAAGTCAAATCGGAGTGCTGAACTGTCTGACAGAAATCCTCCTGAGCCCACTCCTTGTTGAGTTAGACAGGTGCCAGTTCTAGAAAAAAGGCTGAGATGCATAGCTGGGGATAGGCGGTTTCTGCATTCAGACATGCGTATGTGCCCTAAACCTTGTCCTCCGAACAAGGGATAGTCGGACTAAGATGGAAGAGAGGTGACTAAGGTGGTTGATAAAAAATGCTTGCTGGCTGTCCTCTAATATAACAAGATGCAACAGATGGTGTAAGGCTGGGCGAAAGAAATGAAACTAAGGAGGGAAGCTACCCTGTGCATTGAACTAATTTGTCAAGGGTTGGGTCTTCTGCATGTTCCATGTTACTTCAATAACTTCCTGTATTTCTGGGAGATTCAGTCAGGGCTTGTAGGACACCACCTTTGACTCAGGAACTCTGCCTACCATAAATCTCTGGATGCTGGAAAAATATTTTTGAGAAAAGAAATACTCTGTTGCATGCTCCATATATGCTTTTTCTGAGCTATTTGCTGTTGACTGCAGTACTAAGTCAAACAAAAACTTGCTCAGACCTGTGTTGTTCAGACACAGTGTGTTAAACACTTAATGGGCTTAGAGAAGGAGTCAGACTTCCAGGAGTCCTACTGCCTTACTTTTAGGTGTCCTGTGGCAGGTTGGCTATATGCAGTTACAATGCAAGGGGCTCCTTTTGTACCCTGCTGCAGTTAACACCTGCTGGGTTTTTTAATCCTCTGAAGTGCTGAGTTCGCTTTATCTAGGGATAAGTAATCTCTGTACTTGAGACATCTAAAATAAAGTAGGTGGCTGTAGGTGCTACAAAGGAAGCAAACCTTGGCTGTAAGGAAGAAATGGATTCGGTCTGTTTTCTTTACCGATACTACATTCCTTGTTTTTTTGTGGGTCATGTGTAACACAGTGCCTGTGTTTTATATATGGATGGACATACAGGCTCTTATGTGACCTCTGTGGGTGGTGAGGTGCACAATAAAATAATACTAAGATATATAATTCTGAAATGTACTTCTCAGTAGTACTCAGTACCCCATTGGAATAGTGCAAACCCCAAAAACTTTGAGATAAATGAAGAGCAGAACATGAAATGAGAAGAGCAGCCTGCCAAATGCTGCTCGGCTGTGCTCTTTGGCAAGGTGATTTCCGTAGGTGTTGACCTTTCAGAATCTATTTTTAAAGAAGCCAGCATTTTGGTTAGGAAATGCAAGGAGCACAAGTACTTGCAGTCAGCAGAAGGTTTACAGTGTCAGGCTACCATACAGAGGAACAAAGAATTTAGTGCTATTTATATTTCCTTCCATTTGTGAATTTTCAAGTGCTTTACATCATTTAAGTCTGAGTATTGCCAGATGCTGAATATTTTCAACTACCAGTGAAGTCACTAGAATGTGAGGTCAATTAGGACATAATAAGATGCTGAGTTCAAAAGGTCAGCCCTATCCTGACTCTTCAGAAAAAACTTTACTGAAACACAATTGTTTTACTTGAGTCCTCATCTTCTCCCATATTTGTTAAAAAAGGCTACTACCTAAGCAGAGAAAATCCATACAGGTAAGTACTGGGCAAAAGAGAATGGTTATTAAAGAGCAGTTATTGTTAGCATTGTCTTGGACACCAGTATAGTCTGGATTAACATAGTCATGTTGTGATTAATGGCCTTATCAAAACTCAGAAAAATTAGAGAACTTACACAAAGGAATGCAATATTCGCTGCCACCACAGAACTTAATAACAAGGCAAAGCATGAAACAGTATTTGATGTCATTAATAAAATCTATCATGGGATGCAGAAAAGTATTTGCCACTGTGTCAGTCCTTGAGGAAAAAGCAGATGAGAGAACTGTGGTGATATGAAAGATAATACATTAAAGAAAAATTAATGTATCTTTGAGGATCTTTTTAGGAGGAGGTGAAGGGGAACTTTTCTTGATGAGGGGAAACTGCAGTTGTCTGAAAGCATCATGGTTAGAAATCTTGGCTCTTAAAGCAAGTGTTCTTAAAATAGACCCCCAACAGGTGCCTGTGTATTTTACATAATGAGGGCTAATTGTTCAAATAGTGGTTTCAGCTGCAGTTGTGTTTTTACTTTGTGTCAGTCAGCTAATGACTCCTCATGAAGAATGCACCCACTATTTTCCTCCTCTATTTCAGCTAATAATATCCTATAGTAATGGAAATGCAGTGAATGTTCAGGTTCTTAGTCTTAGCTAAACCATACCATAAAACTTCTGAAATCTTCAGAACTTTGAGTCATTGTGTTCTTGTCCTGCCTAAATAGTTGTCTGGCTTTGCCTTTCCTTGAGCACTGACATCTGCAAGTTTTGTGGCCTGTCCATTCTGTGTTGGCTTCATCCCCTTATGATTCCATAATTGCACACACCTGTCAAATAGAAGACAGTAGGCATACTCATCAGGTCATGCAAGTTATGAGGCACAAGCGTCAAACATTATATCTAGGAATAGCCTAAGATCATCTCTGGAAGGAGGTGTATTTTAGGATCCTGCTGCTACAATCACTTACCAGATAAGTTATTCCCAAACTTAAAGAAGTCCATATTGCCACTGACATCAAGTGAATAAATGTGGCATTGAGATAGAAGCACAGCTTTCACTTGAAATCTGGCATGAACTAGAGAGGCAGAGATTGTAGAAAAGGCACAATGGTTGTCTTGCAAAGGTAGACAACGCAAGTTGAGAGAAGCAGAAATGTCTACAGTATGCAAGATGTCTACAGATTTTTAACACCCCCAACACAAGTACAAAATACTGTGCTTAAAAAAATTTGAGGATTCCCTACGAAAGGCTCCTGCTGTTGCCACAAGTTCTTAGTAACCTGAGCACCATCTGTGTTAGTGCTGCTGATAATGATGGTCACCATGCATATAGTGTCCTTATATTGAAGGAATGAATCCATTCACCTCAGTTTGGCTAATAGTATAGGTACAATGAAGTCTTCCACTAGTTCAGGAAGTAGATACCTTGTAGCCCAAACGGTCTTGTAAGAATGCAGTCTGCTCGGTCTAGTGGCTTTGAGTATTGACGAGATCATCTTGATCATGTTCAGAGGAGGGAGGTAATTTCCAGTGTTCCTTCTGTCAGCAAATTGATGATATTCTGTCCTTCCTAACACTGTAAACTGACACTTAAACATCTAGTTCTTATCTTATTAATGAGGAGATATTTTTTTGGTGTAACTGAATGACTTAAAATAATTGAGAGCTCCTTAGGCACATGGCCAAAGCTCTGAGCTAGAAAAGTTAAATCATTTATGGATTTTTCTCCTTATTCAGCCTACTTGAACCACCTACTGATGCAAGGCCTGGAGGTCACAGGTTGTCATAAAGCTGAATGTGGGATTTTTATGAATCTAAGCCAACTTGATGAGACTCGTTTAAAACAAACTATGGTATTCCCCTTACTCCAGCTAAGCTCATCTTTCTACAGAGCTTTTTGAGCTTGTCTTTCTTTTTTCTACTTTCTGTTTTCGTCAGCCTGAATGATCCAGTTGCAGTGAACTGGCAGAAGGACTACACAATGAGTTGTATTTTGAACAAGAAGCCTCATAGCTATTTGGTAGCAGTCAAGTATGCTCTACCAGGATTTGGGCTACATCTGTTGCTTGCATCTTAACATATTTCTTCAGCTGGGATCTGTTCACTGACTTCTGAGATGCTTGTCAGAAAAAAATGCCAAATGCTTCTAAGATCCTGAAAAATGCACATTAGTTGCCTGTGATAGGATCCTTTTCACTGAATATCTGAGGGAGGAACATCTGACTGATAGTAACCATGTTCCTCCAAGGCAGTGAAGTCTCACACCTCCATTATTCTGGTTTCAACAGATCTATACAACCAGAAGCTGGGTTCTAGCTGGAGTGGTGAATGATACTAAGATTGCCTCAACTCTTAGACTATTACTGTTAGCACAAGAAGGAGCAGAGTATGAGAGTTGTGTGAGGACCTGAAAATGAAATGCATGATGTTCTCACTTGATTTTCTTACTCTGCTGTAAATGTAGGTTTAATGTTTGGGGTTTATTTAGTATGGCACTGTTCTTGGGCACTGTTAAAAACATAGCGTGTGTGTCCATCAGCATAATTCTAGCTCATTCTCTTCCAGTTCTCCTGATTATTTTTCAGGAGCTTATTAAAAAAAATTCTGAAAGGAAAACACACCTGCTAGGTGAAGACAGATTATCCAAATGTCAGGAGAGAGCCTCCTCCATATGTACTGTAATAAAAGCAAAGAATCTTAAAATAGAGTTCTGTGACTTGCATAATAATTGAAATACAATCTACTAGGGAGGCAGCATCAATGTAACTAAGGAACTTTCCTTGTCTGATGGCCCTGGATGAAGAAATGGTATATCAAAGTGCTTCAGTTGCTGCTTGAAGAGTATAATCTGTGTCAGTCAGACTGAGATTGCATTATGTACCCTCTTTCTCACCATTCGCCCAACAATCAGTTGAATTTAATCTATGACTGATAGGAAAGCACCCTTCAGTAACTTGAGAACAAGACACTTACCACATTTAATATCTACTGAAAAAAGTCTGTTAATAAAAGGGTGCTGAGTTTAGCACTAAAATAATAATGGAGAAGTTCTTTGGGTTTCTGTCTTCGTTTTTATATAAAACCGTCAATGAAATGCTATCATCTTGGTTGTCAGTGTGTAATTGTCTTTCAATTATTGGCTGCTAAGTAGTATTTTTTTCATATTTGATGGTTTCAAAGACAAAATCTTTTCATAAGACTTTCCTAGCCTGGAGGAAATTAAACTGTTTCACTGCCTTAAACTGTAGATGTATCTTAGGTGCATCTTGTGTTCACAGTGAATTCATTGTGTGTTGCCTGATGATGAATGAAGTTATGTGCATAGACTTCAGTCATTGCCATATCGTGATGTCAAAACCTAGGTATTCCAGCTGATTAATTTAGAGTGGGAAGGAAGGATGAGGGAGGAGCCCATGTTGATTTTTTTTCATTGTCAGCTACGGCTATCTTGTAAAGAGTTCAACTTGCCTAAAACCCTCTATGTGAAGCAGCAGCACAGCACTGCAGGGATATTTCTTAGGGACAGAAGTCTTTGGGAAACAGGGGCATGTTCTGTTTCTTGCCTTTCTAAAGACTGGTGTGGTAACATCCTCTTTATGACAAAAACCAGGTATATACACTGATCTGGAGTCTGAAAACTAGTAGTAAATAAGTAAAGGCATCAGCATGAGAGGTGTCTTTATGTGGCAACATTTTAAGATTTGATTCATCAAGTGTTGGAAGTAGGATGAATAAGGCACCTCTTTGTCTCCCAAGATGCTGGCTCCCTTGTTCAAAGCTCCCAGTGTGCTGCTATGGTTCTCCTGCAGTTGAACAATTATAGAACACAGATCTGCACTTAGCATAGCATTACATGATAACAGAAAGCAGGTGGGAACTGATGCTAAGAGGAGGCATCAGCTGAAGTGGTGGGTGCACTCTTCTGCTTTACAAGTATGCTGTGTTACCTGAAGTATACTTATATGGTTAATGCTATCCTTGCTTACCTGAGTTTTTTTGATTTTTTTAAATTTTTGTTTTAGAGGATAAATTCCAAGTTTACTGTCCATTAAGTTTCTTTATGAATGAATTCTGTTTCACTTGGAGAAAATTGTGTCAATATACACCCTCTAATTTACAGTCATTCCAAGTCTTTCATGTTCCAACCCAACCAGCTTCAACCATTTAATGACATTATTGGTCTCTGATGCAGATTCATTGCATTAGCCTACTGGAAAGAAAGCAGTCTAGTGAAATGCTCAACAAAGCCCAACGGCAGTAATGCATGAATTAGTGGTGTTAAGCCTCCTTTAGCCTCCATCTGTATTCTCTTTCAGCTCTGCTAGACATCTATCTAGGAGGAAGAAAAAAAAATGCAGCTTTTGGCAATGGCATCTAGCAAAATTTGAGTAAGGGTTCTAGATTTCTACTGCTAGTGGTATACATTAGAAGGTGGCATTTGTAGCGACTTCAGTGGTTCTTATATTTAATGAATGAAAGTAGATATAACTGTGGTTGCAGAGGTTGAGAGGTTTTCCCTGGTTTTGGGGTTCTGGTTTTGGTTGTTTGCTTGGTTTTCTTGATTTTTTAAAATTTGTCTCTACTTGGCATAATAATTGCTATAGTTAGGTTTTATCTAATTTAGCCACCAAACTGGAACTCTTTAAAACTCTTAAAATGCTGGGGGAATTCATAATGGTGGTGGTGGGGGAAGTGGACAAAGAGAAGGAGAGAGAGAGCAGCAGATCAAGGATTTTAAGGGAAATCCTTGTCTTTTGAAACAAAATTGAAAAGAGAAACTCTAAGCATGATATCTTTGCCAATTCTAAAACTTAAGATTTTAAGTGTTAGAACTCTCTTCTTTATAAATAATTACTTAACATTTAACAATATTACTATATTGCCTATTAATCTTGTTTCGAGTATCATTCCTGTAATAAGTGGGTTACAGTCAAAGATTTATTTATATAATATGAAATAGTGAAATTAATGATTTCTTACATATGTGAGGCTATCAAGACTTTTATGATAGGAAACCTTCATTGTTAACATTAGGATAATAAAAAAAAAGAGTATTAAAAATCGCCCCCCAAGATGTGCTTCTTTCAGTGTTTCTACGTAAGTGGTGGCTGAGGCTGGATCATGAGCTGGGGACACTCATCCCTGTTGTTCTTAATGAGTGGTCTCAGAATAGTGTCCGCAAATATGTCAGAATACTGGGTGATATAATTGGTCTGAAATACTTGCTATGATCTCTGCAATTTGGGATGTTGCTGCTGCTGTTCCTTCTGCCCCTCCATGAAAGGTCACAAACAGAAGGGGAACATGTCCACTCCTGTGGTTTAAGATCAGTATGGTCCACTCAGGTTAACAAGGCTCTGTCAGCCTCTAGGATTGTTGCTTAAGAATTTTACCCCTTCTGTGCTGTTCCAGAATTTTTGGGTACCTCGCCCCCTAGTGGCATTGATGGACAATAGTAAATAGCACATACGATTCTGTTAGTGCCAATATGATGGTTTTGCCAAGAGCAGTCGGAGTTGCAGTTAGTAGGGTTTTTCCAATATGCCATGATTGCCATCGTAAAATAGCGTGCTCCTTCCTTCCCCTTCCAAAAAAACCTACAAATC
This sequence comes from Tringa solitaria, assembly GCA_026413425.1. Taxonomy (NCBI): domain Eukaryota; kingdom Metazoa; phylum Chordata; class Aves; order Charadriiformes; family Scolopacidae; genus Tringa; species Tringa solitaria. Next base: position 57,036,449 of record JAOXJM010000041.1, on the reverse strand, counting down.
CTTGTCAACCCCTGCCATTCTTTTCCACCACCCAATATAGTCAGGACAAAAATCCCTTCTAGCTCTGTTCAAATATTTATGCTCTCTGGAGGAGTCAAACAAATGTCAAGGAAACTTCACTGCTTTGTTGCTCTGAATATTCTAGTCTGGACTGAATCTTGGCATAATATGCACGTGCATGGCCCATGAGAGGATTTCTTCCCTCCACTCTGATCTTGATGCCACCTCTCTCTCTAATAGTTGTAGTCGGTGCTTTTTAATTGCTCTCCTGCTTATTAACAAAAGTACGTTTTTTGGTTTTTTTTTGTCGTCCTTTCTTTAATGAGAGTCTTGCTCTAGCAATTCCTCATCTCTTCCCATGAGCAGTCTTTATACCTGTACAAATACTTTCAGGGTTTGTGCTGTTGCCTGTAGAACTCAGTAAAGCCTTTCTCTGTTGCGGGGATACATTTTTCCTCAGTGCTTTTTGAGATAGGCCCATTTAACAAGGGTTTTGTGTATTTTTCCTACTGCAGCATCAAACTTCAGTCGTCCATAAATTCTGGAGAAGCTTTGCCCTCTTTTTTTTCCTTTCTTCTAGTTGTAAGCTCTATCTTAAAGAAATCTTATTCTTGTGCGCTGATGTCTATATAATACTGCTTCTCTAAGTCAATAGCAAAAACTAAACTGAGCTGTTTGAGCCTTTGCAGCCTGAGGGAGAGAAGCCTGCTTTGTTGATCAAAGCAGTAAGCAGGATCATTAATCTCTCTGTGAGGCAGTGCCATCATCAGGGAAGGACAGACAGACTGGGGAGGGGGGGTTACCTTAGTTATCTGATCCAGATACCTTGCTTGGCAATCAGGTAACAGTAAATAGGTATGAGGTAACATCTGCCTAAGGTGACCCCTTCTGTATAAGAGGAATAATAATTCTTTGTCCAATAAATGAAACTAAACAGGGAAATAAACTTTATTTAACCTAATTAAACTCCAGCTGCAGAACAAAACGTATGCAACTTTGTAATGTTCCCCAACATAGAAACAGTGCAAGAACTCTGTATTCTTCCTATCTGATAAGAAAAGTATTCTATTTCTCGTTCATGAAGATGGATAAGAATCATGTTGTATCTTATGTCTTGAGTTAGGGTATCCATTAAAGATGGCTTAAAGGTTGAAAGTAAATGTTTCAGTTACTTTCTAAAAGCTTAAGTTTTGAGATACAGGAAAGGAGAGCGGGTTTTTGTTTTGTTTTGGTTTGGTTTTTTTCCTTTTTGTGGTGGTAGTGTTATATTGGTTTTGTTTTTAAAAGCCTGATAGACTCACTACAGTTTCAAGAAGTCTTGTTGATATCCTGCAGGGTCATGAGCCTACTCTTGGATTAGTTTCTTTCTAAACTAGTCCACAGCTTCTTTTGTCTTTATTTCAAACAAGCATGTCCTTTAACTGAATAATTTCTTTTTATTTCGCTGTAGGAATGTCGAGCAGTTTAGAAGTAACACAACATAAATATACAACATGAAAATTACCACTTAATTGGAAAAAAAACCAAACGTAAGCTATCATGGTGGTAATCAAATCGTATTTTGATTTTTTTTTTTATTTTATTTTATGAAAATGCCTTTTTCAACAGAAAGGAATGCTTTCTTTGGAAAACCTTTGGGGGGAAAACCCCACACACCTAGATTTTAAGCAGAGGCTTAAAAGTCAGATTTGAGATGACCGCTTTTCATCTTTGTTGCAATTGTCCCAGGGAAGAAATGAATATTTCTCAATGAGTTATTCATTGCAATTTTCCTTCACATTGACTAAAGTTAATGGCTTTAAAGAAATAATGTAGTTATTCTACTCATATTTCGGTTTCTCTTCTAATTTTTTTAAAAATCTGATTTGAATAAATTAGTATCTTCTTAAAAGTAGACGTGAATTAGTTTGGATTTTTTCTACTCCCTGTTGTCCAAAGTATTGTCCAAATATTCTCTAGCCTTTGATCAACAAAGTGGTATTTTATTTCATGATGACAGTGCTAATGATAAATTTTTGATCTGTTAGCCAAAATACAAGCTATTCCATTGCATATACCCACACATCAGAGGAGAAGGATTCTTTTTTTCTTGCTGCTGGATTGGTGTATGTTGCCTCATTTAAACAAAACAAAAATAATGAAGCAATATTGGTATTGTAGAGATATTCCGAGGCTCTTTTACCAGATGCAGAGAACTGGAAGACCTGCTTTAATGAAAGAAGATTGTGGCACTTTACTTTTATTCCTCCTTTTGCATTTGTCATATCTATTAAGTTGTTTTGCTTTAAGGAAAATAACAAAAAATAACAAAGTAAGTTATTTCCTATAATTCCTAATAACACAAAATGATGAGAAAAGAAAAAAAAATATAAAAATGACTCCAGGAGGAGTGGCTCACCTTTTCCAAGGTTTTCTGAGGGGCTTGTCATTTATATTGCCTTTGAAGAAACGTTTAAGGACATTAACTTCTATGTTCAGGCCTTGTAAAAAGGACCTTGCAATTGAACTTTCAAGATGGTAGAGGTATTATAGGATCATGTCAGTTTGACTTTTCTGGAAAATGCAACAAATCTAAGATGCTAGGACCATGGAAACCTCATGAGTTCTTCTCTTTGCCACAAACTGGCTTTAAACAGTTACATATTTTAAAGGTATCCATTACCAACAGACGACCTATTACAAAACGCTGAAGTCACCTTATTGCTGTGTGCTGAGTGTTTTAAATGCCATTAGATTATCAGAATGGATCAGAATGTACTTACAAGAATGAAAACAGTTCTACTGAGAGAAAGGGATAATGATGAACTTGTGGTCAGATCCCACATAGCAAATAGAAGGTCCTGCTTAACAAAAAAAACACAATAGTAACCATTCCCAAATTATGGCTACTTATTTTTCCTATCGTCAAAAAAGGTGATGAGAGTTATTACTGCTCTTAACAGCTAGCAGCGTATTCTGCAGCCTTGTATCACTGAGTTCTGCAGATATTTTACAGAAATATTATTTGACTGATGAGTCATCCTCAGAACACAGCATTTTAATGAAATAATGCTTGGCATGCAATAGATAAATCTAAGTTAAAACTGGTGGAAATTGCTTGAGCTGGGGGAAAAATTACATTGAAATGGGGTTGTTTTTTTTTCTCAAGTCTTTTACAGCGTGAAGTAAAATGAATTCATATCACCAGAAAATAAGCAGCAGATTAGATTCTTCTCTTTAGTCCTTCCAGTGGTCCTTCCCTTGAAAGAAAAAATAAAGCATAGAGTTGTACCTTGTGTCACTGGTGAACACTTAATACTACATGTAAAAAATTTATTGCACCCCGTTTCTTTCCTTTGCTTACAGGTTGAATGGTTTTCGTATCTTTTCTCATAATTCTCCACCTTCTGTCTACTCTTTGCTCTTTACTTTCCACTGCAAGAGCTTAAAATGTTCTTTGTATGGATTGTTCACCATGCAAATCAGTATGTGAATCTTGATTCTGTATCATCTTATTCCCAAGAGACTTCAGTTGAGAAGTCCAGATGCAGGAGGAGGAAGGATTGTTGTCAGGTAACTACTAGTAGTGACACTTTACACTACTTTTCCATGGCATTAGTGGCCCACCAAGAATTGACATTGATTCTCAGAGTTGTGAACTTTATTTCTGAGGCCTTTGCAGGGGAACCTTTCTAACACCCTAGTGAAAGAAACAATTTTGCTGAGGCAGGACCCTAGGGGAGGAAGAAAGCATGAGACTGTTGTAAATAACACATGAGCCTTGAGTGGAATTTCTCTTGCTAAAATAACTATATTATTTAAAAGCTCCAGAGACGCAGTGTCTGCTGTGATTTCTACACTTTACAAATTGAGATTTATGGTCTATATTGCACTTCTTTATCAACAGCTAGGTAGAAACACCATTCAAGTTGTTTAGCCTTCCTGAATTGTCCTTATCCAATTTTTCTAGTCTATTCAGCAGTTACAACTAACTAAAAGGATGATGGCAGGATTCAACTTTGTCTTGTTTTCTTCATTAGCACATGGAGTAGTCTTGGCTTTAAACTGGGAATGGGTTTCTGTGATTCCTATACAACTGACTTTGGAGTCAGTTGGACTGATCTTACCTTGCCAGTTGGAAACACAGCCAGCTTGGACACCTTCCATTCACTAAGGACTTGTCTAAATCATTAAAAAACAAATTGCATCCAATAACAGTAACTACAAGAAATTAGATCTTTCAATGAACAGGACATTAAATAAAGGTACTCAGACTGTTAGCTGATAGAGAGTCATTGTTTCAGCAGATTTATGCTGATTTATTTCAGCATAAACTGAAAGAAATTCTTTGCCCTTCTCCCCATTTTGTTGAAAAAGGTTGTTATGGTTAGCACTATTTTATGGTTGCGGTTAATCTGAGTTCCAGCTGTGAAGATGGCATTAAATACAACAGTTCTGGCCTATGTTCATTGCTGGTATAATGATATCTAAGTAGCAACATGAACTGATGTTACAGATTAGTGAAATTTGTGTTTTAGCACAGTGCAGTTTGTAGATGTCACACTGCAGTTGCCTGAAGACATATGTCAGCTACACTGTCCTAGTTGATGGTTGAAGATTTCAGCTCTTCTAGTCTGAATGTTTTTGACAAGAAGCCAATGGAATGTAATCCTATACAGGAAATTGTCTAAAAAACTAACACTATAAAACTGGGTAGTTGAAAACGCACAACTAAAAGGTAATAAGGACAAAGAGTCATGGTATGATTTAAATAGGTTGCACCTTACTCTTCAACCCATATTATTTTGTAGCTTTTTTGAAGATGTATAGGTTGGTAAACACAAATAACAGCAGCCTTTAAAGTGTCTGGATGCCATCTCAGTGGTTGAAAGATAATTACTGAGATGTCCTCCAAGACTTCCTAATACATAGTTGGCAAGATTGTTGGACTTCAAAAATAGCTATTTAATTTGTTAAAGCTGTGGCAGCCTAAGGAACTGAACCAATGTCTCTTATGTGGACAATTTTGAGGTAACTAAAAAAATTAGAATTTTTAAAAATCTCTGAAACTCTTATACCCCTTCATGTTGTGGACTGTTGCTTTCTGATCCCATCTCCTGATTAGTACTACAGATCTAGTGCATAGATTTTTACTTCTGAATATCTTTTTCTCATGAAATTTCCATAGTAAAGTCGTTCTGCAGTTGACTTTATTCTTTAAACCGTGTGGTGTTTGGTACTTCAATAACAGGATGCATTCAGGTAGTTGCTTGAGCTCTCACTTTCTGTTCTAGACCCCAGGTTTTATGGAAGTTCTCTGTAGGGCAGAAGGGAATTTGGAAAAGACTGTTCCAGCATGTATGGAGGAAATAAAATAATGAACAGGAAGGGAACTGGGATGCCTACACAGGGAAACTCAGCTGCTTGCTTCTTTAGAAGATCTTGTAATATTGCTAATTGGTGCTAACTCTATAACTGGGCATACTGTGAGCCAGCATTAGCAGAGACAAATAGAAATTCATGCCCTTTCTTGTATTGAGCTTTATAAAAGTAGGTGATTTTATAAAAGAATATTATTTTTCTTAGTGTACAGGTTATTTGAGTCCAAGAAAGGAATAAATAGTTTTATTTTTTCTGACATCCGGTATGAATTTGGCAATGAACAGAACAGTAGCCATAATGACAATGTGAGTCCTGTTTAGTTTGGAACTTGACAAAAAAACACAATGCGAGGAAGGGTGAAACTGCTTGAACACATTACTAAAAAAAAAAAAATCAGGAAGAAATTATGTTCTCACTTGCAATCCTCCGGTCAAAAAGGGCTGGGCATTCTTTAGTAATCCTGTCACGTGATCATTAGAGTAAAAGCTGTGGGTTTGTGAACTGCTGGGTGCTTGTTACAAAATGCACTTTTTAGCTTTTATTTGGCCTAAAGAAGCTGTGGATTTGTGTGTGCGTGTGTTGTGCTAATTAAAAATTCAAGCTTTAAATAATGTTACAACTGGAGCCTAGAATTGACTGTATCTGAGGCCAGCTCCCAGACTGGAAGTCTTCCAAATTATGTAATAGCATTTTATTTCTACCTGTTGTACCATCAACCCACAGAAGTGCAATGAAGCCATGTTCTCCCTTGCTTCAAATAACTCAAAATTGCCTTAAGTTGTCATCCAGAGATTTTGCACAGTTATGGCACTATTTCCAGCCATATGATAACTTTTCCCCTCTAAAACCCTCATGTTGTTTGTTTTCATGCCAACTTTTCATGCTTATACCTTGTGGTGTAAGTGGCCCAGTCCTTTTAATCTAAGCAAAATCTCAGTGAAACTGGTGCTTCATTTCCTCATGTTACAAGTACCAAATATTTTCCTTGGGTTTTTTTTTTCTTCTTTTTGACCAACTTATTCTTTAGGCTCAAAAAGATATGGTAAGTCTCTATAAAAGTTAATGCTACTTTATGCTCTGAGCTTACTTTGATTTGTGAAATCCCTTTGCTAGTGCCTAATTGGTTTTTATTATCTCCATAGCTGAGAATTTGTTGATTTATATGGACCATTCACAGGTTTGGTCAAGCTTAGGTCCCTCAGACCTTTCTTCATTTAAGACAATTTTTAGGAGTAAATGCTGAGATTTTGGTAGTCTTGGTCTGATTGAAGTAACTGTTGAACCTAAATAGTTCACATGATGAACTTCATGCACCTTCACGCTTGAAACATGAACTTAGTTGTGCTACATCTCAACATGTTGAAGGATGTTCATAACCTGTGTTGAACTTAATGCCTGTCTGAGATCTTTGGATTTGTGGCTTCATGAAGGTATGAGGGAAGAAATATTGCTGTCTGTTCCCAGAGGAGAGCAAATTTTAAATAATGGCATTTTAAAGTGCTTTTTAGACATATGGATTTCAAAAAATGTAAACAAGGAACTTTTATCTTTAACTGATGCAAGCATACTGAAGCCAATGGTTATATGGAAGCCTATTGCGCTTATAATCTAACCATAAATCTTTCTCTGACCTTTTTTTGGAAGATGCAACTGATACAAGTCTACACCAGGATGACAAGTTGAGATACAGGACTGCATTAAAAATGAACTTTACTGCCATGTTGTAATTCAATACTTCCGCACTTTTGAACAGTTCTAAGATGGAAGGGAGTGTGCTTGATTTGTAATGTCAAAGACCATAAAGCATATGTGTTCCACTGAATAAAATGTAAGGAATGTGATTTGCTGCATATCAAAAGAGTATGTGCACGTGACTCAAATGTATACCATCTGGAACGTTGTTATTTAGTAAGGAAAGAATCTGGTTGGAACTACATGTGAGAGTCTTAAAACATTTTTGTTTTTTATAAGTACCAACCTTTACTTTTTTTTTAAAGGGTTATAAGCTTTTTCTGAACTTTATTCCTTGAAATATTCTTTTCAGTAGTTCTAAAATCAGAAGGGCTGTATGAAGGACTAAAGACTTATACATGAGAATTTCTTAATCGTATACTGGCTGAGTTGTACTGGCTGGTATTGTACTGGCTGTTGAAATAACTCTTGGCTCTAATCCATTGCTTCCTCTGTGGGCTTCCTTTTGGAGTACTTAGATAACTTTTGTGTCTCACTTTTTTTTTTTTAAAAAAACCAACCAAACAAAAGGAAAAGTCTTTTGGAAGTATTACTATGTTGCTCACTGTTGTTAAATATCCTTGCAGCACAGACCAGTGAGATATTCCAAACTAAATCAAATAAAAACTTCCATCTCTTCTTATACCCCTTGTTGTAATACTAAGCTGGTCTGAAAGCTTTCTTGTTGTGGAGTCAGTTTTGTTTAAAAGTGGCATAAAGGCTTTTTTGTTTGTTTGGGGGTTGTTGTTATTGATCCAGTCAATGGATCAGAGAAGAGTTTACTCCTGGACATCATCAAATCCTTTAAAAAGAAACAAAAGCAAACAAAATCACACCCAAAACTGAAGACGCTTTCATCTACCTAAAATAGAGAAAGAATTACTAACCTACTCTAGGTACTTGAATGTAAATTGTTGGTTTGCTTAAGCTGTGGCTGCAGTACCTGATGAAAGATGGTGTTTTTCAGAAAATTGTTTCACTGGTCCCAAATTGTGAAATCCATTTTTCAGTTGAATTGCATGCTTTGATGTGAATTTGGCAAAAGAACATCAACAGAGGGTCTTGTGCATTTACTGTAACCACTGGCTGAAGGACAGCTGCCCAAAACTCATCTTTAAAGAGACTGAGACAATGTTGATTGGGAGATGGAAGAATTAAACCAATTGATTTCACCAGCATTATGCTTCAAGGCTGTCTGTCCTACTTAGCAGTAAACCAGTAAAACAAAATCATTCATATTCTTTATAGTTTCTGGTTGAACAATAAACTGAGCCTACAGAGGTCATCCATTTTTTTTCTAACCATCAACTCAGATTTAAAAGGGCAATTCCTTTAATGTTCCCTTGTCTCTCCTTTTTCTTTTTTTTTTTTTTCCATTTTCAGTCACTTCTGAGGTTCTACCCCCTTAACTCAATAGTGGTGTTCTATTACTTGTCTTTAGTCTGGCATAATGCTCTTGAATGTCTCTGATACAAAATGAAGCTGCAAGCCTCAAGAAAGTAAAAAAAAAAAAATCCTTATAAGACTCCTAAAAATATGTAATACTTCTTTTCCTCCTATTCATATAGGATAGAGGGTAATTATTTCTTCTTAATTCTATCTAGATGAATAGTTCTCTTATGAGCAATTGAAGGAAGTCACTTTCCGCCTATTTACTGAATTATATTTTTTTGAAACATCAGAAAACATATGGATAATAGTGATACAGTTGATGCTGGATTTAATTGGTACTTGGGCTGCAAAGCCTTCCTAGGAGTTTGCTTTCCAAAGCCATTATGCATAAGGAGAAGCTGCATTCATGCATTAAAAACTGATTGCAACAGAAAGAACAAAAAATACGAAGAAATTATTACTTTCCAAAAAGAAGACAGTCATGAGTAGGTGGAGGTTGGGATCTGTGTTGTTCAGCATGTCTAGACATGATCAGAAAAGCACGTAAATAGTGAGGGTACCATATTCACTGTAGTAATTTCTAAAGCTAACTGCAAACGGTTGGAGAAGATATGACCCTAAATGACAAGTTGATGAAACAGCAAAATGTGAGGTGGCCTACACCTAGAAAGACTGACAAAACTACATCGAGTTTATTACTCGGCTTTAGATTTATATAACGGAGGAAGAGATGTTTGTGATGAGTCTGCTGATGTTAACTTGAGGCTTGGTGACAGTTGAGAAAGCTGATGGTGTTAGGAATTATAACGGAAGGAACTGAGAACAAGATGGTGTATGAAATGATGCATCAATTTGGGCTGCCATGTTATCCCATCTCAAAAAAGATGAAAAGAAACTGATGAAAGTAGAAAAGGACAAAGTAATTGAAGTATAGAGTTCCTTTCATGTGAGAAGAAACTGCATATAAGAGACTTGGGTTGGCCAAGAGTCATCTGAGAAGGAATATGATAGGCCTGTACAATCACACATGGAAAGATGACTGCAAAGTGATTGTTCATGTTTCCTTGGAATATGAGAAAGTACAGGTTCAAGAAGGGATTAATTTGAGAATTTGTAATTGCTTACATAGCTAGTGTAAGCAATTGCTTTGTTGCAACCTCTGACAGAGAAAGTCACTAAATGTGTTGAAGCTTTGCCAGGCAAAAGGACTATTCTTGTCCCTAAATGTTCAGAGCTAGACAGTGTTTGGAAGTAGGGTATTCAGCTATATCAGTTTTTGCTTGATATAGTACAATGATTTGTATTGTTATGGTAAAAGATAGAAAAAAAAAAAAAGTGCTGAGAACTGGGTTGAGAAAGGCAAGATATTTAGATATCTCAAATGATTTCATGTTTACTAATCTTTTGCTTCTGAACATAAAAAGATTCAGAGATTGGGTAGGCCACCATCTCTGGAAATCTGTTTCAAATGTACCTGAGGTTTAACACCCAAAAATGAAGATACTTGAAGTTGCTTAGGGATGGAGTTGTTTATTGGGGTGTTGGGGTAGACACATCACACCTTTGAAAAGAACAGAACGTAATGCTTCTCTGAGTAACTGTAGACATGCCACTTGCAAAGGGCCATATGTTGCATCTTTTACTCATACTGGTGAATTGCTGATCACACATGATTCACTTGAGATGGATTAACTGAGACTTTTACAGCAAATAAATAGTGCAGTGTAATGCTGCCAAAAAAAAAAAAATCACACCAGTGCATAAAATTAACTAATAAAACAGTATAGCAGACATCAACTAAAATATAAAGTCATTGTAGATGTTTTGGATGGGAAAACATTTTTGAAGGACAAATGGACAAGATAAGCCTGGCAAACACGGAGAATGGAAAGTGTCATCTGAAAACAAAAATATAGACATAAATCTTATAGCATAAGAGGGATGGCAAGTGTCTTCAAAGGCATGAATCTGGTGATGAAGAAGAAGACAACATACACCCAATTGCCCCCATGTCTTGCAGGTTGCTTTTGTACATGTTTCCATTAGAGTTTTCACGTTCCTATAGCTCTGTTCTGTTCCCTTTGCATGAGGTGTTTCCTCATTGCTTAATGTGTAGTGAGAGCTCAATCCAGAAGACAAGATCTAGTTCAGTTTTCAACTTGAAATAGTATACACGCTCTCTCTCTCTTTTGTTTCTGTATCTTCTGTATTGTTTCATTTCTTCTTTTCAGTGCAAGGTAAATGATTTTGCAATGATGCTTCATGAATGTTAGTTATCCAATTGCCATTGAATGTCTGCGAGTTGGGCGCCACGTGACCTTTCTTCCATGGGAGACTGCAGTATGGCAATGGGGACTGAATTTTACTGTAGTTCATGCTTTGCTGACTAGTCTTTGCCAAGCACTGAAAAATAAAGAGTCCTGCATAACCTAAATGAACTGATGATTCATAAAAATGTCACAAAGGGTGATGTGTAACAGAGCTAGTGTAAACTTAAAAATGGCTATTTTTAAATGAGGGATGAGAATAACAGAAAATGAAGAGAACAAGTATAGACCCAAGAAAGGCAAGAGAAGAGATTAAGAGTGGTAGGGAAGAGAGAAAATGACAGAGAAATAAAGATGATAATAAGGTATCCCAGTATAACAAGTAAAAAGCCATTTTTATTTTTATCTTGTCTTCCTCCAACCCAGTTCTCATCCATTCAGCTTTTTTTTTTTTTCCTGTTTTCCTTCCGTTCCCTCCTTCTTCCCCCTTCCCCCTCCCCATTCTTTTGTTCGTGTTCATTATCTGGAATGTCCATATAACAATCCCTTGCTTTAAAACCCAGCTTCAGAACATATAAAGGCATCTCTGCAATACCTGCATGTCTTTTTATGATTTAATACAATTTTAAGATTGATTTAAATTTAGTGAGAGAGATGACTAGATACCAAAGATTGTCATATTACTTCGCTGGGGATTGAACTCATGACCTTTACCTTCAAAATACAGAAAACTAAAAGGGAGGTAAAAAATCAGCTTTATAACTTGTACTGTTGGGAAGAGCTCATCTGCACAAGGGCTAATCTCTGCTCAAGGACAGTTTTTCATTCATGTGTGTGCACACTTGGACAGTGGAGCTTCGGAAAAAAAAAAAAAGGTGGCTACTCAGGGTAATTCAGACTTTTTTTTATGTGTATTTGGTCATCTCTCTCCAGAATGTAAAATACGTTGTTGCTTCTTGAGTGCCTTAGGAATTTTTTTATCATGTTCCAAACAAGATGTGATCATCATGGGTGAGAGGGAAGGAATAATGGAAGAAAATCTACTCAGACTAGATAATAGTGAAGATTATATCTCCACAAACTAATAGGATTTCAGCTAAGAATCTGAATAGAATGCAGTCAAAATAATGTTAAAAATGTAAGCTTTTCCATTGTTTTCTAGCAAGATATAAGAAACATGTTCTTGTAAAATGAGATGTAAATACTATTGGTTCTGATGTTTTACTACTGCTTTCTTCAAGGACACTCTTAGTACTAAAAATGTTTTAGCCCACATTGAAATGCACAGATCAAAATTTAGTTCTTAAATGTATCTTTATTTTGCATCATTCCTGAACTGTAATGATAGGTAAGAAATACTAATTGAATTACTTTCCTTACAGAACATTTTACTGCAGGATAAATGGTGGCTGTATTTACTAGGATACACAGTTAATATTTCCTCAGCGGTGGTTGAAATTGCATCTTATTACAGTAGTGTAGTTGGAGGCAATTCATATTGAAACCTGTAATATATAAAAATTTTAAGAAATTATTTTTTCCATTATCGAGAGAGAAACAGAAGTGAAGTAATTTGCATAGCATGACATAGCAGATAAGTATCAGGACAAGGATAAAATCAGACACCTAGTTTAATGACCTGCACAGTAGATTATACTGCCTGAAGCTTAAACACCTGAAGTAGACATTTCAAAAACAACAGTGTGATTTAAGAGAACAAATTTCATAGACCTTGTGCTCCCCTGTAATTTAAATGTTAAAATTTTGGGGGTTTTTTTGTTGACATAATTTTCTCCTCTGCCATACTGTGAAGTTGTCAGCATTGCTACACTCCTATTGTTCCTTTTCCTGTTTTTGTTCCAATTAAATTATAAAAGTGGACTGCTTTTGTATTTGTATAGCACCTTGCACGAAGGGGTCTCCCCTGGATTTTAATGCTATACAATAAATCAATAAATCAAAATGACAAAACCAACCAATTTCTAAACAGCGTACACTTGGATTCTTCCAACTTTGTATAAACTTGTAAAAAAAAAAAAAAAAAAAAAAAGGAAAAAAAATACTTATAAAGAGATCAGAATAACCAGAATGTTATTACCAGAGACATGAGAGACATGAAAGCAAATGTATTTTTCATGTATTAAAGCATCTGGAGGTTTTGCTATGAAGTCAAGCAAAGTTTTAATACTAGTTTCAGTGAAATCAGGGCTCAAATGAAGAGACTGGGAATTACTGTTCTGCAACTGAAGTACAGCTTTAGTAGTAGGAGAATGTACTTATAAATGAAACTATATTTTAAACAGGATCAGAAAACTGTCGGGAGCAAACAGCTAATGAACTATTAATAGTTACTGTAATAAAAGGTTTATCAATTACGCGCTGTTACAAGCAACCCATTAGCCTGTGAGACACATCAGCCATCTTTTTTCAAATCTTTGTCACTTAATGGATGTGCTGACAGTCATTAGTAACAAGTAGTGTTCGTATTTGTTTATAAAAGCAGTTAGTTGTCTGTTGTTATTTTATAAACTTCCATGGAAAAAGTAACTTATTAATAGTTGTTATTTGTCCCTTATCTGAATTGATTTCAGGTAAGCTTTGCTTTACATTGAGAAGTCCAAGGCTAAGTCCTGGTTTCTGCCTAAATTGCCAGGGCTGAAAAATTTGTATTTTTGTGACTTCAGGCAGAGTTTACAAAGATTAAAGGAAGTCTGTATATCACTGTTATTAAAGACTTCAGTGATACACACTTACTGTTGTCAGTTGCTACCAAACACAAAGCTGTAACACTGAAGTACAAAGATAGGAAAGAAATCATGCTGTAGATAAATGTTCATTGCAGACCAAGCAGGATAACTACTTTGTGATGGAGCTGTACTAGTATCTTCTGTCAGTATTTTGCCTTTTATAAAGCTTGAAGTTGTTCATCAACTGGTTTGTCTAGCAAACTTCCTGTATTACTAAAATTATTTTTTTTCTTGAAATGTGAAATTGTACTCTTTTTCACATTCAGATACCTTGAGTTAGATTTCCTGATGTTCAAACATGTTCTGTTGGGCCAGCGTCCTTTAGTGTAACACTGGGGAAGTACTTATAAATTGGCTGAAATTTCAGTTAGTTTTCAGAGAGGCTTAGAAGACTGAGGAGGCAGTTTGTTTTCTGAGCTTTATTGGCAGTTTACTGCAGCTTCTCTTGGCGCTGTTTTTGTATGTGTTTGAGTATCCGTAGTTTTTACTGTTTCTATGGAGTACCAACTGATGGAAAGGAAGAAAGTCATTCTGCCTTTTGGCAGGACAGTTGTCTGCCTTCTCTCTTGCATACTGGGTCTTGCTTATAACTAATATAAAAATAACAACCTCAAGCCCTAATCATCTACTTTTACTTCTATTAAGATATTGAAATGTACATTTAAGGTATTGCAGAGTTTGAATGCTCACACATGTATGCTTCAGAGCAGTAAGTCCTGGTATCTGCTGTGCTTTCTGCAGGAAACCCTAGCATAGTGGTCAGTTGTGGACGGTAACAGTAGAAGAAGTAGAACAGAAGTAGAATAGATTTATATCTACTGCATATGTATACTACATTATGATCCACAGCATTTGTTACTTCTTGATTTCACTGTATAATAAGCCTTTAAAATAATTTTTAGAGTGCTAATTAACAGGTGCTTTGTTGTTCCTACTACTGGTTATGCTACTGCTGCACTTCTGTCTTGAGACTAGCAAAAGAAAATCCTAGAATCATAGAATGGTTAGAGTTGGAAGGGACCTTAAAGACCATCGCGTTCCAACCCCCCTGCTGTGGGCAGGGACACCTCCCACCAGACCAGGTTGCTCAANNNNGGATGGGGCAGCCACAGCTTCTCTGGGCAACCTGTACCAGTGTCTCACCACCCTCACAGTGAAGAATTTCTTCCCAGCAGCTAATCTAAGTCTATCATCTTTCAGTTTAAAACTGTTTCCCCTCATCCTATTGCTACACTCCCTGATCAAGAGTCCCTCCCCAAAATGATCTCATTTAGTACAAAAGTCCCTGATGGGAATGGAAGAGGCTAATCTATTGTGTACCTTCTCTCAAATCAGTGTGATTTCATAGTGAGAGGATTTTGCCACCTTAGTGTGTTTCCAAAAGTGCATGTGAAATGTGAGGCAAAGAGAGGAAAGCAGCACGAATGTGCTCAAGTAAATTGTGAGTTACTGGCATTGTCCCTGCTACTGGAGCTAATTCTGCACAGGGAATACTCTGACACAGCGTGTTCCTGTGAAAGTTGAGGAGGCAGTGGATGGATACTGGGGCTTGCTGGTGTGGATGCAAGCAACAATTAGCTGTTAATAATAAAACCTCCCCGGGGAGGGGGGCACGCAAACAGGCTGACAGACAAACCTGTTCTAGTAGTGGATGGTCGCTGGGTAGCTGGAGCTGCGGAACCGGTAGCTCCGAAGAGCCGGAGGCATGTCTCCGGCATGTTTCACCCCCCCAGGCAAACGGATGACCTTCTGTGTGAGCGCGTATCTTAACGTTACCGGCTGCGCTCTCCAGCCAAGCAGCGGAGCCTGCACCTCCCGGCAAACGGGAACCGGCGGCGGCGGCTGCTTCCTACCGAGGCTGGAAATTCTGTGCAGCCGGCTACAGAAATAGCAGGGAGGCCGCCGTCCCCGCCCTCCCGCCCCGGCTTGCGGCACGGCGGAGGGGCCCCAACGCCCCAGTGTGAGTGCGTGTGTGTGAGTGTGCGAGGAGCAGGTGGGCCCCGCGGTAACCCCGCCCCGCGCGGGTCCCCGTCGGCCCATACGGTGATGGCAGCAACCTCCCTGGCAGAGCAGGCTCTTTATTGGAGGAGGGGGCTGTCAATCGGCGGCCGAGCAAGCCCCACTCCGCGGCGAGCTGCTCCCGAGGTCTGATTCTGGAGCCGTGGCCGGTTGCGATGGGAAGCGGCGTCGGAGGGAACAAAGTTTGCGAGACTTAGGCACGGGGCTGCTGGCGTCCGGGATGCCCCCGGCAGGAGCCGGTGCCTAAGAGGGGCGGGCGGC
>JAOXJM010000041.1:57005857-57019647 GCA_026413425.1 Tringa solitaria | reverse complement strand
GCTGGGCCCGAGCACCGGGGCGCTGGGCAGCGGCGGCAGCCCCGGCGGGCTGGGCTCGGCCTGGTGCTGTAATAAACCTGAGCTCAGCTCCGTGCCTCTCTGTGTCGCGCTAAAGTCGGGGGTCCGCGGGGAGGGCTCGGCGCGAAGGGCAGTGGAGCAGCTTCCCATCTTGCTCTTATCGTCATGGTTTCGTATTTGTTATTTTTCTTTTCCAAAATGGGTTGCTGCGGCGGGGGAGGGGGATTTTTGTTCTCCTCCCCCCCGTAAACCTGACCGCTAATCCGTGCTGAGAGTCTGCGTGTGTCCGGGTGCGCTCAAGGTTTTCCCTTAGCGCTGCTGTAGTGCTGGGAGCCACTTGGGATCATAACTGGGGCAATCTCTCATCTGTGTAATGCTTTTTAAATTTGATCTCCTTTTAATGGGAGCTCTGGGAAAAAGGTTGAAGTGGGCAAGCAGCGGGGGAGAATATGATTATTTCCTGGGAGTTTGGAATTTTACATGACTTTGCTTTGCTGGGTGATCTTTAGTGTATTGCTTTATATTTTCATCATCTGCATGGCATCATACAGTCGTTCCCTCGGTCTGCTGAGTGGGTTGGATAGTAAGGAGGCTGAAGGTGGTTGTAGGTGAGATCTCATCCAAAATCTTGAGGGGACTACATTTCTCTGCTTCTGCATGACTTCTACCAAATGTTCAAATCCCAGTTTTAGTCTCTCCTAAATCTGAAAAGGGAGAGCAAACCATTTGGTAAATGATACCTATCACGAGTGCATGAAATCTTGCTCACTTTCAGGCAGTTTTGGCCAACTGGTCTTCTGGAAATGTGAAGAAGGGTGGAACAGGCAGGATGAGTAATGCCACATAAATTGGGCTTACCCTGTTTGTCAGTACTCCTAAATTTGCAGTTCCTTTAAAGCCCAGCTACTTTGTTGCGACTTGTGTCAATTCTTTTACAAATATTGACACACCAGTTTTTGTATGCTTTCATTTCTCAGATAGTCTTGTCATCTTGGGTAAATTAGTGAAATATAATTTCTTTTCTTCTTCTTTTTTTTTTTTCTTTTTTTTTTCTGGAGGGTGAGTTATAGCAGCTTCTGCAAGTTTTAAGTTCTCTCAAGCAGTCTTTAAATTTTTCTTGATTCCTGAGATGGATTTTAAAAAGGAAATATATTATTGTCTGTGTGCCAGTGGAGTGCACTGTGGAAGCATGTATGATGCAGGGATTTTTCAAAAGGCATTGTTAAGAGTTAGATACATGAAGTTAATTGAATTTCCTTATGAGGTTGGAGCATAACTCCTTCAGGTCTGTTGGTGTGTAGCTCCAATACTCTTATTTTCAAGGAAAATAACAATGTCTGTATCGGCACACTACTGTAGTCAGTGGTTTCTTCTCAGAGTAGTAGAGAAAGGTGTATACTTAAATTGGGGGAGAGTATAGCAAGGATTAGAGTATAAACATTTGTTGTGACTTTTTGTGATAAAAAAAACCTTTATGTTTAAACCAAACAAGAAATTTTCCTTAAATAACATTTGTATGAAAATTGATGAGAGTCTTCTAAAAATAATTAAGTCAGCAGTTTGGTAACAAGTACTAAATTATATTTAGGGAAAAAAAACAAAGTTTATAAAGTTCTCATATCCTATGGAAACCACTTGCTCTTTAAGATAAATAAATAAAATAACGATCACAGATTTTCTGTCCTTTTACTTGCCAAATTGTAATGACTGGGGTTCGCAAGGAATTCCTGTAGCAGAGATTGCAGAGCAAGATGTTATTTTAATCAGATTTTGCTTAACACTGTGGGAAGCCATGAATTCTGGGTCACAGTGCAAAACTCACTGTAGTCATTGGAAGGAACATCCCAAGCGTGACTGGTTTAGCGATGACCTTGAAGATCAGCTTTAAGAAATTATAAGTTTGAGATTCGTTGCCATAAATTGGGTAAACCAGCTGCCATAATGGTTCTGGACAAATTTATAAGGGTTATCTGTAAGGGTTTGCTATTAAACTTTTCCTTGGACTGCTGCTTTTTTATGTTGGAGAGAACTGTCAATAGCTCAGACATTCTGTAGTGCTGAGCAGGCATGAAATTAGCGTGCGTAATAGAATTGCATTCCATGGGATATCCTGCAAATACCAGAGAGCTTTAACTGCCACACTTTACACATGGGGTTAGGCTAATATTTCATTTTAATTTGTTTTCTATTTGAATTGTTTAATTAGATGCCATCTGGGAATTCCTTTAGCATATAAATTGCCGTCTTGTAATATTTTACCAAGTGTCCTGGAAATGAGAAGGAACAGGAGATGCCTTCATATAAAACACTTTTAAAAGTATGTGTTTTTAAAAAGACATTTTTATGGCAAGAAAAGTATCAGACTGAAAAGAAATTTTCAGGTAAGAGAAGTTCAGAGAGAATGGAAGTATGCCTGCGTCTTGTTCGGAAAGAATAGCATTGGAAAGGGAAATAGAGGTACTGATATTGATCAAGAGTGGAAAAGTTTGAATGGCCAAGTATGTACCTGCCATATTGCACATCTTACCCCACTGTGTATTCGCACTTCTGCAAATGTTGAAGGATGACAATTCCTCTGCGCACATTTTCTGGGTGCTGGAAATATTTCTCTGCTTCTTTCTTTCCTCATTATGTGTTCATTTATGTCGTGTAGCCTATGGGCATGCTGTGCAAGAGTCACACGTCTGTATACTGACTTCTCTGGTAAGCAGTCTGGGGCAGGACTGGCAGCACTGAAGTCTAGCTGGGTAATAGGGACCACAGAAGTATTTTGTGGAGTGGAAGCATGATGCTGGAACTTGAGCTTTAGCCTGGGAATCATGAATTCTTGGCTTGTGGCCTGCCACAGTTTACAAGATGGTTTTGGTCAAATCACTTTACCTCTTTACAATGCCGATGACCTGCATGCTTTTCTCTGGCGGCGTGTTGTGGTGATTGTGGTGTTAATTACATCTGAATGCTACCCAGATTCTTCCACCGATCTGCCCCTCTGCGCCCTCCCCCCAGTCATTAGTAGGAAGCATACCTTTTATGCTATCGGAAAACCCACTGAGAGAAACTTTTAGTTTCTACTTCCTTTTGAGTTTGCAAACAAGGTGGTATTTTTTTTAGATTAATTGTGTGTGCTTTTATGTGTGTGAAAGAAATCGAGGAAAAGACAAGACGGATAGTTTTATGCAGAATGCAGCCTTTTTTTATGTCTAACAAAGGTGTGCAACACATGTATAATCTAGTACTATTGAGATTTATTATCAGAATGCATACTTTAAAAGACTAAGGTTTATGAATATTGTGTTAAATGAAATATTTGTGGTTCCAACCTAGAGTTTGAAATCAGTTTTTCTCAATTTTATTTGAAAACAGTATGCTCTGTTGAGTTTCCATGGAACGCACTGGTTCAAAAAACCCCAAACGCTCTCATTTTATTAAAATCAATGCAAGAGTGCTTCAGACAGAACACAACACATCGTTCATCTTAATAATGCATCATGCATTGGCTCTGTCACTAAAAAAACTGCCCTATGTTTCATGTGCAGTTGGAAGGTCATGTGAGCAGGCAGTCCGCTCTTAATCAGCTACTTAGTTTGTAACAATGACAAGAGGAAAAACACTAGCAAGAAAGGAACAATTTATTGTTATTTGCAGCCTGGCTTTAGGCCATCATAGGTGATGAGTCGAAACTTTCTCTTGAAAAGCTGTGCTATGGTTAAGCTGATCTCACTTAAAACACGTCATGCATGCCATCCTGTTGTCTTACTGTGCAATGTTATTTTAATAATTTTCAGCCTTTAGTGTTTTCAGCCTTCCTGTTTGTGATCAGATGATGTTTGCATTCAAGTGTTATTTTAAAAGATTATGGACTATTAAGTCTATTAAATGAACTTGCTTCCTTGCCCCCACCCCCGCCTTGGGACCTAAACAGAATTAATAAATTACATGCAGTTAATACATAGAATAGATCTAAGTTAAAGTTGTAAACACACAGTTCATTTCTGGACCAGCTGAATTCTTAGTTAAGCTCAATGGATGATATTAAGACATCTGTGTTGTACTAAGACTTTGGTCCCTCATCTTTGCATGCTGCTGCATCTGTTGCCATAAATGGAATGCCAAGCACTGTGTGTGGAGTTATTTGGGAAAGTTTGTAAGAGAGGAGATGCTTGTGTTATCTCTCAACCTACCTGCTGCTTAGAATGGATATCTAATCACCCTTTTTGTGGTCAACTCAGGGAGGGAGAGGTCTCCAGTGTGGGATTCATTCCCTGTGTCCTGGATAAGTGATAGGGTTGAATGATTTGCTTTCAGAAATTGCATATTTTGAGTTTGGGAACTAGGTCAATCCAGGTCCTTACTTATCCAAACCTTTAGATGGCTAAAATAAAGCCCCACGTTTGATATAAACCCTTTATTTATATCTTGATTTCCAACATGAAGAAGAATGTAGTACGTAAGCCTCTAGTTTGTGATAGCTATCCTTTGAACCTAGCTGGCTAGCTGGATTCTGTGAAGTCAGGCTCACTAGGATTCGCATGGCCACTCCACCATGTCTCATACTCTTGTGTTGCTTTCCTTTTGGGAATAATTAATTGTTAAATCCCCCCAGCTTATTTCCCTGAAGCTCAAAAGCAATTAGGCATGTTTATCACTCACTGCAGTGTATTCTGCTGAGAAACAAATCAGCAGTAGACAGTAGCCCTGGGAACACAGCTCTTGCTCTGCTACAGAGGGCCCTATGTTCACAGTCTCTATACAAGCAAAGAGACCTGCTGTCCCAAAGCAACTAATTGCAAGAGGAGGAACTACTTGGATATGTAAGACACACAGGATTAATTCCATTATTTTTTCTTTTCAGGCTGTGACTTTTCAAGTCGTTGTAGATTGCTGCGTGTCAGTGTGGATTAATTTGAATTTACCTTTCATGTCCTTCCATGCTTAGGAATGGGTGCACTAAAAACCTTAATATAGTGATTTCAGTGAGAAGACTTTGACTCTTAAATTACTGTGAATTTTCAAGTATTGCTGGAGGTTCAGGTATTTCAAGGACCATCTACTGTAGATTTAAGGATATTGGCTATGCTGACTACAACTTGATAATTTATTATTACTGTTATTGAAGTTAACTTTTTTTGTGCTTTTGATATCTCTAGTTCTCTTCTAGTTACATTCTTTCTTGATGATTCTTCCACCATGGATTTATTTTGCCATGATTAGGATGCAGTGGCCAAAACTGAAAAGTGGTAGTCTGGTCTTATTAAGGTAATTGTATTTTATTGCTGTGGCCCCTTTTTTATTTAAAAAAAAAATAATTCTCTTTTGAGCCAGAAACAAGAAAAGTTTTATTTGGCTACAAAGTGAGAGTGAATGGTAGCTTTGTAGTTGGGAAGGGAATTGACCTGGATTCTGTTTTCTTCAATCTAGACAATTTCTGTAGTTCACATGAAAGCCTTCAACAGAAGGTTAAAAAATGAATCAGGAGCAGAGACTGGAAACTGTGACTTCTATGCCCTCCACAAGCTCTTTTATTGCTAAGCTGGAGAATTTTGTCTTTTCTCTCTGAAAAAGTTCATTTTTGTTGACGTTTGTTATCTCTGCATAATGGCACAGCTTCAGTGGAAAGAGCGGATTGTGTGCTACAATCTCTGAGCAGATGATTTATGGGCTGTGCAGAGATGGAGATAGCTATTCTGCTTAAGATTCTAGAGTTAGCTGAGTGCTTCATTTATGCTGGCTAGGTGTCACTTTGGAAAATGTTGCTCAGGTTGATACAACCAGCCTGCAGCTGTGCAGAGATTCAAACTTAGGTCTTTTGACTTTCTGCTAGACTGTTGTGCCCATGTACTAATGAATGATTTTATCTGCGTGACCAAAATAAAGAGAAATACATATGAAAAGAAACACAAAGCAAGACCTATGCATAACTGCTGGGAATTGCGTATTATGTGTGGGATCAGCTTGGTCCCAGTGTTGTGATATCTCATGGCAATATCCCCCTTGGCAGACCAATATGAAAACCATTCTTCCTCTTGGGCATACTGTGACCTGGGGTTGATTGTGATCTGCCAATTGACTGTTGTGCATGCAAGGGTGGGCAAAGAGTGCAGTAGGAGGTGTGACTTAGGGCCTCGAGCTCAAAAGAGCCTTTGCTCGGAGGAACCTAGTGCCGAGGCCACCAAATGATGTGATATGTCTGTTCTTGTTTACTGGGTCAGAAAAATATGGCTCTATCTGTATGCAAGGTGCACTCTGTATTTCTGAATCAAATACAAGAGTATTACTGTACATTGAGTTCAAGACTGTGTTTTGAGAGATGGCTCTTAGATGCTAATGATACTTACTCTGTTTAAGGAACAGGACACAACACTAGCATCACATCCAAGTGTACTATTTGTTACTGGCTGATGGAGTTTTATTTTTTTTCTCTTGCATGAGCTAAGTGCTTATGAAAGAACCTAGCCCTCTGCCTCCAGTTGTACAGGATCTGGCCCTGCAAGTGCAGGTGTGCTTTCCATTATATTACAAAACCAGAGACTACAAGCACTTGTTTATCACTGAGCCTGGCATGGGCTATGTGTCCATAATCTCTAGGGCAAAAAGGTGGAAGTTCTTGCCTGCCTCTATCCCTTGACTGTGACAAACCACAGAAGCAGTTTAATTTAATTCCGTGTTCAACAGAAAGGTCTTGTCATCAACATCACACTACGAAAGTATGCATAAGCTGCAGTATAATGCGATAAGCTAATATTGTCCATCTGAATGTTGGAACATGATACATAAAGAAAATCTATGATGATTTACAAAAGTTGATACTGGGCTCAGATCTTGAGACAGGGGAAGCAGTTGTGAAGGTGGCTTAGCTGCCTTCACGAGGACCATAAGGAAGCCTTGGTTGCCATTAGAACAGCCCAGGAACTTGATCATCAGCTTTTAATATGTGGAGTGTAGCAAGGGACGTAAGGTGACATGAATCATCTTTAGCTGGTTAACAGATGTCCTCATTTATTGCGGCCATAAGATTATGCTGTTTGCTACGCTTGGACCAGAGATTAGAGACTGGATTTAGAACAGTGTGCTGTGATGTTTTGGGATTGCCCCTGAGTCTAGAGCAGAAATTGCGTGACTGGTGATAATAACTGAAGTAATTTACTGGTCCACAACTAGCAAATCTACTTCTTTAATGAAATTAAACGTCTGTCTAATGCAAAAGTGAAAACTGACTTCTTATCTTGTCATGCCTCCTCTGAGTTGAATTCTTTTTCATTTGACTACTATATTATTTTTCTTTTAATTTCCTTTTTTAATTTCAAAATATCTTCTAGTCTTGCCGGTTTTGTTCACCAAGCCATATTATGGTCAGAATCTAATATCACTTCCACCATCTGTGGAGTAGTCTATCTGTGCTGTCCTTGGCTTTCCAGTGCTACCTCTGTAGCTTCTTTAGAAATTTCAAACAGTGGACAGTGTGGGAAAATATGCTAAGTAGACACTGAAATTGCCAGGTACCTGAAACCTAATGTTCTGTCTTCGTGCTGCTGTTACCATTAAATTTATTTTGACTACCGTTGTGCCCTGCAGATATTTTTTCATGTAACACCATGGTTTCCATTTTCTTCATAAATTTTCTCTGCTCAACTGGTGCTTTGTAACCAAGGTGCTACTTTTAACTTGATATCCTGAGTTTTCTGAGGCAAAGGCAGAGATCTTTAGGAACCAAAACCATTACTGTAATTATTACAGCTCACCAGCACCTCCTCTTCTTGGCTTTGAAAATAAACAAATAAGAATATTCTTACTTCTTTCTTTTTTTAAAATATGGAGATGGAAAGTCCAAGTTGCTAGCTTGAAATTCTCTGCCTTTAAAATGTCAGAACGTGTCTTGTCAAGTCCTTAATGCGTTCTTACTATATTCTTTACTTAAGCATATGACTTTTTTTCTTCATTGCATCTATGATAGTAACACTGTGGCAGCTTGCTGAAATCCCAGTTGTCTTGTGATCAATGCTGTAGTGCAACCCTTGACTCGGAGATCTTTGTCTCCACAGATAAGATCTGCAGGA
This sequence comes from Tringa solitaria, assembly GCA_026413425.1. Lineage (NCBI taxonomy): Eukaryota > Metazoa > Chordata > Aves > Charadriiformes > Scolopacidae > Tringa > Tringa solitaria. Next base: position 57,011,575 of record JAOXJM010000041.1, on the reverse strand, counting down.
GCTGGGCAGAAGAGAGGAGTGTAGGGAATTGATATGGCCAATTTTATAGAGACTGTTACTGGCGGGTTTCACTCAATGCCAGAGTTGCTCAGATGAATCAGACACAAGGTCTTCTCTTATCCCATTAGTAACAGCCCAGAGAGTGTGTGAATCCTGCAGTAGGCAAACGTTGCAGTGTTGTGTAGTAGCCACGTCTGTTCTGCCACTGTAAATCTTGGCCTCACTGATATGAATTTGAGGCTGACACGAGCTCTGAAGTATGAAATTAGATATCCTTCCCAACATGCATGTTATAATTAGCACATCTTAAATACCACATAATTGCCCAGTTCTCCACTTATATCTTGAAAATTTGTGATCTCAGTGATTTTGTGTCAGTAAAGTTGGTGGGGGTGTGGAAATCCTATTGTAGCTTTGGTTTTGCATTCCTACTTCTTAAATCAAACCCCTTATTTTAAATGTGAATGTTTGAGTTTTCCTTTTATTAGAGCTGTCACAGGTGATCTCTGAGAAAAGAGGATTTCTATAAGCAGCTTTCGGAAGAATGTAAGAAAAACAGATAGTATTTCTGTTTTTTTTTAAATTCATAGATAAATGAATAGTCTAGTCCTCATTTTAGGGAGATGTTACAGATTTTTAGACTGTGTTACTTGCCCATATGTAATCTGGATCTAGCTAGAGTTCTGTTTCATGAAGCCTCCAACAAATACAGGGAATTATCTGTCCCTGCTTTCATGGTGGATTCAAATTCCTTTGAAGCTTTTCTTTCTGCATCGAGTCATGACTTGCCAAGGGCTTTGCAAGAAGGTTTGGCATGCTGTAGGTAAGAGAAAAAACGTCAGATAAACTTTTCCAGCACAGCAGATTCAGTGAGTCTGTACCCATCCATTACAGGATTATCATCACAATAGAGTTATGGTTAGAGAAAATACCTTTTGGGATTTCTCTGTGCATAAATATGGCTCACAGAAGAGAGCACAGCATAGTTTTTAAAATAACGTTGTTCTATTTGTTTGTTTTTCTCTGTGGTATTTATAATTTTACCAGCTGTATATTGCACGATCACAGGAGGCCAGCATTTCCCTCCTCTACTTGTGCTAACAGGAATATTTTAAGTTGTTCAAGTGAAGGGTGGGGGAGTAGTATGTTGTAATTTCTATGGTATTTCTGATTAGAAGATATGTTAACTTCATGTGTAACAGTTTGGAGGATGAGGAAGGGCAGGGACTAAAGAAGTGTAGAAGCTAAAGGCTGCATAAGAGTACCTGAATGTTTTATTCCTTTTTAGTTAATATGAAACTACAGCTTTTGAGTGTTTCTGAACTAGTTACTGTAACTAGTGTTACTGAAAATGGTGAAACTAGGGCTGTTGAGTTTCCATGGAATGTAAAGAAGCGATGCACCATTTCTGATTCTATTCTGAAAGCCTTTTACTTTCTTGTTGCTCTCAAAACCAGTCTCACATCTAATAGATTATTACAAATACTTGCTTGCGTTAATTAAAACCAAATCTAGCAAAAAATGCAAGACTTAAATCTATCTGATATAGTTTATATAGACCTTTTAAAATGTGTAGTATCTTTAATGAAGCAAGAAGTATTTGGCTTGCATACAGCTAGAATATCATAAGCAAGATGCTGGTCTTGGCACCAAAATTGTATTGCTGTTGGTCTCCAATATTACAATCACGTATTGTTTTTTTGATCCTGGTTTTTCAAGAAGCAATTGAGTTAGTACTCTGTGACTTTACAACATGATGTCAGCCATAAAGAATTATGACATCATTAAACTTAGATGTAATTGAATGAGGTATTTTAAGCTTGTGTTTAGCTAATATTTTCACATGGTTGTAGAGTTATGTAAATTCAAAATTAATTTTAAACTGTTAGACATAAAACAAGCAAATCAACAATAAAAAACTCCCACAAGTTCCAAAGGGATGTATAAAGCCATATGTAACGCCAGGAAGACTAGTGAATTTATGCACTAAAAGAAGCAAGGCCAGAAAAACCAGTAGCAAAATGATGACAGGATACTTGTGTTTGGATAGAGCATTCCCACTTGCAGCTTTTGTTTCTCTAAATGCAGGTGTTGTAAGAGGAATGCTTTTAGTATAGAAACATTTTCATGTCATTGTTTTATTGTTATACCTCATATAAATTCAATTCTGTCAACATACATGAGTCTTTCAGCACAGCTTATGTCTGTCTTCCATGAAAGCAGTTTAAAAGCACTTTTAAAATGCTAATTCTACTATATTTTCATTTAAGTACTGAGAAAAATTTTGCATGCAAGTGAATATGGAAATATAGGTACAAATATTTAAAATATTTAAAATATTCTCTACTTAATGATGAAAATATCTCTCTCTAGAAATGTATGTATGTGTTTTTAATGGGTACACTAATGATCCGTATGTTTTGTCTTGAAGGCAGGAAGGATCTTCACTATTGCCTGATATGGGCTGTCATGGAAGAGTTTGTGAGTGGTAATAAAAGCATTGAGGCAAGAACTCGATGAGAGCGAGTGGGAACATGTTTGCATAATATCTCAGTATGGTGGCAACAGGAACAGACTCCTGCAGTCTGGAAAAGCAAAGGACAGAAGTATTGCCTGAAGTGTGATGGTATCAGGTTTTCAGACAGTTGTTAGCGTTCTCTGCAGTAATTGAGTAATAGCTGATGGCTAGAGTGAATCCTGCACATTTCATCACTTACTACTGGAGACTGTTTTCAGGATGATTGATTGCTGTAGAAGCAGGTATGATACTGGGCCATAGAGTGAATGGGAAGCCACACTATTGATTTCTCATTTGAACAAGTAAGCAAACGTAAAGCTTTCTATGTTGCAACTTCTAGCTCTTGAGAGTAGATTTTTAATCATTCAGCCATGGATTCTTTTTTCATAATTACAAAATAAGCTGCTGTGGGAGAATTTTTAAATTTATGAAAGAGTAAAATTTCTTGTCACAAGGAAGCCAGGAGACTTGAAGCCATGCAAAGGGAAATTTAATGTCATAATGTATAAAACATTCCTTGACTCCTTGCAGTAGCAACATGTCAATATGTTTTTGTCTGCTTGACAGTATATAGGAAATGCCTTTGATTTTGTAAAATTGCATGTAATTTCTCAACATTTCTTTTGATTCTATTGATTAAAGCTTTTCTGCCTTGTCTAAAGACATTAAATAGCAAACCACCTGCTAAAAACAGAATTGGCATCAGTCCTGAAAATTAACATTAAAAAGAAAAGTTTAGTCTAAATTTATTTCAAAGAATGTTCCTATTTGTGTTCTGAGATGAAGAGGAAAAGAAAAGCTTCTGTTACAGTATGGCAAAAGGTTGGAGTACCCGTCAAATACTGGTATTGACTTCATATTGTGGAGAAAGAGATGTTGACTATAGCAAAAAAACATACCGGTACCAGAAGATGTAGTGTATAAGTTTCATTACAAACTCTGTCCGATGTGGCTGTGTGTTTACCACCTGTGTCAGTTATGCAGGAATTGATGGACAATCAGCCATTCAGCCCAAAGTATTCTTTGTGCGGTTGCCAGCAGTGAAACCTGCTGATTGCTGTTGCTAGCTCTATGGACATAAGTGTAGATTACAGAGTAATCCTCATCCTCCTAAGTTATTTTAATCTAATGAGGTGGTAAATATAAAACTGGCATGATTGTGGAGAGTGATTTTTGATTTTTTAAATTTTTTTTAATTATACTTTGATCTTCTGATTATGCTTTGCTATTATCTTTGTGTGAGCAGCTTTTAGGCTGTGAATGGCTATGCTGAAGTTGAGAACATGCTTCTAGGAATAGGAACTTTCAGTATCTTTGCGGCGTTGGAACAAAAATAGGGGGTACATTTCTTGACAAATTAAGACAAAGATCTTGCACATTCAACCTAGCTTTTGTGGCTTGTTATGCCAGGTAAGAATGCCGTGTAACTTCCATAAAAAGTTGGCTGCCCTAGGGAAAGAAGGTACAGGGAGGAAGGATGACTCAATACTCTGTGTGTCAACACAGATTCAATAGAAGATAATTCTGGATATTTGCTTCTTCAGCAATTGGATTATCATTTTAACTATCCAGTGAAGACAAACTTTAAATAGTAAAGCCATCTCTGCAGGTACTATGCATTTGTACCCTTTCTGCTATTAAAAGATATGAGGTCTTTATGTGAAAGTGAGAACAAGCTAGTCCTGGTAGGGGCTGTTCTGTCTTGAGATTTTCCCTTACATTTAAAACCTTAAGATATTGATGGATATTAAATTATTCTTTTGGATTACATTCTTTCCACATAACAAAGGGTCCCTGGACTGAGTTCTCAGTCAGTGTAAATGTACCTGATGTTCTTGCTCTGAATTCTTTCCTCTGCTGGACTCACATAAATTACTGTCACTGCCACGCTGTAGTAATTCATATAGCTGGGGTATTGTGGGGCTTGGAAGTGAGTGGGATGATCTGTGCAGAACAGTATAAAAAGCGATAACTCATTTCCTCTGTTCCTTCTCTCTGCTGCCTGAATTCTGCTCTGTGTACCCAGGGGCCAGGTGGGGATCAAGAAGGTGGCTCTTTCTTCACTCACGTCTGTGGAGTTACTTTTCTCACATCACCATATCTGGGTCTGAAGCATAAAGAATGGGATGGGAAAGAAGAATCAAAGTATCCAGAAGTATAAAAGACAATGTAATTATTAAAGGGGCTATGTAAAATACTGTGTCAGATTACAGACAATGGTGAATATTTAGCAGTGGACTCTCTACTGGCTGTCTTTTTTTACAACTTGTACTTAGGCTCCTAGCTGCCTGGGCTGTTCTTGCACGTCAGTGTATAGCCATATAATTGTTTTTATAGTGAACATGGTGCAGAGAATCTTAAGAGTTTTAGCCACAATGATAAATTGTGACAGTGCACGGTATCACGGAAAAAAAAAAGATAAAATAACAATATAGGATGTAGCAGTTTAGCTTTACTTCGTTAAGCTAATAAAAAAGCATATTTTTACTTTTAAAAGAATAATTTTTAATGTAACTCTTTTACTCTCTATTTACCATTCATGCTCCAAATTTATTAAGACTGACTTTGAATTTACCTTTCTGCTATTTGTTGAGAACAGATGTTATTTTCTCCCAACTCCTCGACACCTGGAACTGACAAAATTCCCCAAGCTCATTCAATTATCATCCAACAAGCAGGGCTTTTTTAAGCAATTTACCTACAGGGGCCAATTCAACACAAGGTGGAAGAAAAAAATACCCTTTTCATTGAATTTAAAATAAACTCAAAAGTAATCCTCCTCACTTCATCAGAATGAGTAGCTGTGGTTTTTTTTAAATAAAAAAAAAAGACAAAAAAGCAAGTTTGTGAAGTTATATTGATGCCCTTCTTCAGTACATAAAGCATATAGAGCTTGATAATTTTCTTCATACTCAAATTAAAACATGACAAACCATAAGTTTTTGTTGCTTCTTAAAAAGGTAGAAAAACAAAAGCTCCCTCTTTGTACGGTTTTTCTTCTTGCTGAACTGCACATCTAAATAAATACAGTGCTTGAATCATTCCTAATTTATACCAGAGAACAGTGAAAGCAGCGAGATAAGAATTAGACCTCTTGAGGTAAACTGATGAGGTATTCAACAACTCTGGCATAGTTTTAATGCTATGGGCCTGTGTGAACCTCATGAAGTTCAACCAAGCCAAGTGCAAGGTCCTGCACC
>JAOXJM010000041.1:56995384-57005757 GCA_026413425.1 Tringa solitaria | reverse complement strand
GAACTCAATGATCTTTAAGGTCCCTTCCAACTCTAACCATTCTATGATTCTATAGTGTCACAACCCTTCCTTTCCTGCAGTGTCTAGAGCCTGCAGTCACCTCAAACAATAACGCTGGGAATAGAAGGCCCTGGCTGAAGAGATGTACACATTTAAGTTTCACATCTTTCAGTTCAGACTTCATAAGGGGGAGCCGTATATTCTACTCAGGTGGACAAATGAAAGTGTGAATTGTGATACCTACCTTTAAGAAAATAGAGACCTGAGCATGGTGTTTTGGTCACATAACTTTTCCCAGCACTGTCTGGAATATCTGTTTTCAAGATATCTCATGTCTAGCAGTGTTTTTCTTACAACTTGCCTTAGAAGCTTCAAAACCAAAATATAAACTAAAATGAGTTAACAAGAGATACAAACAAGGTTGCAGTCAAGCAATTAGAATTTGGATGAAAATTTAAATAGTTTAAAATGCTGCAGCAGTGCCATGTGGCAGGATGTGCTTATGGCCCAGTGAAGAGCATGATGACTTTCTTTTCTTTTTTTTTTATTGTATTTTGCCAAACTCTGTTAATGTCTTTGAGAGTGTTGTTTTACCTCTATATTAACCCTACTCTTTAAACATTGTGGACCTGTATCATAGGAAGTTCAGAGTTTTCAGCTAATGGATTTTGGGAGCCTATGGGTAAAAGTGGTTAGGAAAAGGTAAGCTCAGACACAGGATCTCTCTTACAAAAGTGTAGGAGTTCTCCTGCTGCCTAGCTCTTCGGGAGAAGCATTAAAGAGATTTTTGAAGACAGACTAAGTGGCTGCTAAAAGGTGTGTTCGACTATGTAATCAGCCAAATTTCAATGAGCACTTATAATGTCAAATAGTGTAAGTGGGAATGAAAATCCATTTTTCCCCATCAACTTGATCCACTTTACTAAATGTCATGGTTTAACTCCAGCCAGCAATGAAGCCTCACGCAGCTGCTTGCTCACCACCTCCCCCTCCTTGGGAGGATGGGGGAGAGAAATGGAAGAATTAAAGTGAGAAAACTCATGGGTTGACATAAAGGCATTTTAATAAGTATATCAAAAGCCATGTACACAAGCAAAGCAAAACAAGTGAATTAATTCACTGCTTCCCGTGGGCAGGCGGGTGTTCAGCCATCTCCAGAAAAGCAGGGCTCCATCATGCATAATGGTTACTTGGGCAAACAAAGGCCATCACTCCAAATGTCCCCCACTTGTTCTTCCACCGGCTTTATATGCTGAGCATAACATTGTATGTTATGGAATATCCTTTTGGTCAGCTGGGGTCAGCTGTGCCAGCTGTATCCACTCCCAAGCTTTTGTGCACTTCCAGCCTGCTTGCCGTTGGGGTGGTGTGAGGAGCAGAAAGGGTCTTTGACTACTAGCAGCAACTAAAACCATCAGTACGCTATTAACACCATTCTCATCCGAAACCAAAACATAGCCCTATACCAGCTGCTAGTAAGAAAGTCAACTCCCAGTTGAAACCATGATACTAAAAAAACGCAGAACAACTTTTAAACCTTGTATGTGGTTGCAGACATCTATGTAGTGCTGGAGGCTTCTGTTGAAGAATTCATTAAAAGGACAATGATCTTGCTGCAGTGTGGACTTCTAATAGAATGTCTTTCTATGAAACTTGCGTTTAAGTTAATTCTACTTCTTCTATATATTTTCTTTCTTAGGATTCCCTTAAAATTTGTGAGTTTTCCTTCTTCTGAGATCACTAAGTCCCTGTTCAGTTCACAGTTTCTATGTATAGAACAGACAGGCTGTATGTGTAAATAGGACCTATTTGATAGGTTTGCTCACAGACAAAATGTCTAAATACTGTAAAGCTTTTGTAACACAAATATCTAGCCCCTTATTTAGTCTGCCATTCTTTTCCAGGCAGAGTAACTGTGTGTTGCTTAACCAGGAAACTTGCTGTGTTCTAAAGAGGGAGAAAAAGCCAGGGTGGACGTGGGCTTCTTTGGAGCTTTGCTCTGTGTGCCAGTTAGTGCAGTTGCCCCTCTCCCTTACATAGCTTTATGGAGGATGGACTCATGCATGCATCAACAAAATAGTTGACTTCATTCTGATACTGTCAAATTATTCTGGTTTTTGTGTTTGTGCTTCTTTCCAGTTGTCCAAATTAAGTTTAGAATTTGCATTAGTCGTGGTTTAAATCAAAAATTTAAACTTCTGTTTCTTGTGTGTTTGAAGGTAAGGTTAGTCTTGTTATGTTCTTGTTATAACTTATTTACTAGAAGTTTGGAAGCAGCCTTTTTGTCTAACACAATTCCTTTTTGCTTCCTGAAGAATGCCATTCTTTGAATGCCTCAGTCTTGAAGCCCATAGACTTCTTGCAACAAATACTCCAAAGTCTGAAGCAAGTCATTTTCCCACTTGTTTAGTACATGCTTCTTCTTGAATGAGTTTGTTTATATGTACACTTCAAATTGCCTCAATTGTTGTGGCATGTTTTAGCACTGCCTTTTACCTGACACAAAAAGTGCAGTCAAATCAGTAGATAGTGTGAGTAAAAACCTTAAAATTGGAAATGATGACAAAACTCATGGCTGTCAGAGAAGCAGGCTTTCAGTGTAATGTTTTTTTAAAACTTGTAAATTCTATTTCTATAGGTCTCTTAGATATGTTTGGTAATTTTTTTCTCTAAGTGACTTTGAAGCCTCCACTGCTTAACCCCCGTTAACACATTACCTTTCTAAGAGTAAGAGAAAAAACATATTGATCTCTTAAATTGCTTAAAGCATACCTCAGAATTTTACCATATGCGTTGCTGGTGTTACAATTCAGATGAGAGAGACCCCAGTAGTTATACCATTTGCAGTACTTCCCTATCTTATGTATGTGTGTGTATACATTTGTATATAAATATATTTGTATATAGTCCATAATATTTTTTTTAAAGTAAACAGAAAATTTAAAAATTTAAATAGGATGTTGATGCTTCCTTGGACAACTGTGGTATCATGTAATATTAGATTCCACTGCTGTCCTACTATTTTGTAACACAATGATGAACTTTCTGTTTACAGACAGCTGTTTGGTTTGACTTGGACTAAATCAGGAGTAGAGGTGTCACTCCAACAGGAGAGGAGTGATGTCCCTGTCACAGAAGGTGGTCTTTTCTTCTCTGAAGTTGGTGGCTATCTGTAGTCTAGTTAGCACACAGTTAGCTGGACTGTGTACTTCTTCTGCCTCAACAGCTGCCTGAACTGTGACTCAGTAGTGTTTAAATCTACATGGTTGTGTTTCTCTAGGGCGCAAGGGCTGACAGTTGTACTAAATATCGTTGCTTTCTAGAACAAATTCAGAGCTTGTGTCAGCAGTGTGTTATAATTCCATTGTGTCAGCGGAGATGTGTCTGCCCATGGCCAGTTCACATTCACTGCTTGCTTATTTGCTGACTTCAGATACAGTCTTTTTATCTCAGATTTGAAAGTTGTAAATGTACTATGTTGCCATGCTATGCAGCTAATTGTATCAAGAGAACTAGAGGTAAAAGGCTAACTAATACAAATTCTGAGGAATTCACACAATCAAAGCTGGTAATTATGCAATTGCTTAAAATCATTACTAGTAATATTGGCATTAAAAGGAGGAGTCAAATACCTATTGGGTTATCTCATAACCTTTCCATCTTTTATTTCTGAATCTGAATTAATAAAAAAAAATATGTTTCCTTCATCAGTCTACCTTTCTAGTGACTTTGGAATCTAGTAGTCAAATTGATCGGAATCAGAGTTTAAAATTCTTGGAAATAATTATATCAATATGATATTCCACAAGTAATAGAGGGAGACTCAGTAGGTACTGCCCTTGTGCCAGTTGAAAAGTTCCAGGTATTAATATTTGCCATTAGAGAATGTTCATGGGAAAAGAACACCCACCTGCCCCCACTAATTTCCTAAACACTGGAGAATTTTCAGAAAAGCTCACATAACCCCAGAAGTCCAAAGGAAAACTGACATTATCAGTTCTTGTTCTCAGTTATCTGATTTATTTAATTGTGTCCTAGGTCCTTTCTAAGCTTCTTGAAAGGAATTCCTGTGCAGAAAAGGGACTATTCATTCTCCTAATATGACTGCAACTTCCTGGGTGTACTGCAACACATTTGCTTTTTTATCAGCTAAACTGAATTCTGATTGCAGATGGCTGAAAAACTGGGACACAGCAAATTTAGCAGCGGTATTAACAAATTAGACAGCATACTTTGCTATCTTCATATATGGTGCAGAATATCTGCTGAACTGATTGTCCATTTTCCTCAGCTTCAGGATTTCCTGTGATGGAGGGATCATATGGTCTTTTAAAGGTCATGACTGGGAAGTACAGTGGTTGTTGGGATCCAGCACCTCTGGATCTCTTATTATAAGCTTGGAAACGTCAAAACATAGTTTGTCCCTATGGACTGATTACCTTCAAATTGTTTGATTCTGTTTGTAGCTGTGCTGGCTTTAGGCTGAGACACACCTATTGCTGCAGAATCTCACTGATATTTGATAATTATGCTAGAGATCTTTAGTGTAGATGTTGATATGTACACATACAATCTGGAGGGAGGGAGGTTTTCTGAGTAGTAGGTAAGATGTAGAAAATGAAAAGAATCATTCTGTGCAGAAACTGTTGTGAAGATCACATGAATATTTGTTTGTGTGAGCATATGTATATATGTAATAGCTATGTAAAACAACACATTTAACAGATGTGAAACTTTGGAAGACCTAGTTTGAAAAAAAAATCTTCAGATAAGTTATTCATTGGTCTCCAGAATACTTTAGGAAGGATTTGTTTGCTGTAGGAATGTGTAGATGTATGTCTTTAGAAGGTAGAATAGCTACTATCACAATTAATTACTTTGTGGCTTGGGAAGCCTCACATTGCTGTCCTAGGTGGGTATGATAGATAAATTTCAGTGTTTGAATACATCGAGAGTAATTTCTTTCACCACCTGAAGGTTTTTTCTGTTTGCTCAGCATGTGTGATACCCTCCTATAATGAATCAGCATTTTACAGCTGAGGGTGCCATTCTGGCATACTTCAGAGCACTACTTCAGCACTTAAGTTAGCCAGTTAATTTTTACATAGTCATTTGCCATTCTACAGGAACCTGAACTTGAGAACAGATCTTCAGTAATGTTGACTGCCACTGGGAAGAGGAAGGTAGGAATGTCAATAAGACCTGCTGATGGCCAGGCTGCAGTTAAAAAATTTTATGTTCTATTCCCTGATATCTGTGTTTTCTAATTATTCCTAAATTAAGATACTATTCCCTGACATCTATGCTTTCTAATTATTCCTAAATTAAGGTCAATTTTATAGGGCATAAACATGTTTTCAGTGTCGTCAACACTGTCTTCACTTTGTATTAAGGTGCAAATGCAGGCCCTTGGACTACTCTGCAGGGAAATTGTAACATCTGTCTGTATTTGCAGTTCTGAGTTTGCAGAAAGCTATTCCAGATTTCAGTTTGGATCTCCACAGCCATTAGAGCAGGATCATTATTGCTAATAGAGTGATCAGTTACAGGAAAGATGAGGGTGTGGTGAAAGCCTGCCACTTTGAATAGCTGGGATCTGGATTAATTCTTTCAATTAATAGTCCTGCCTCCTTTTGATATTACTGATGGTGTTCTACCAGCAGGTAGGCGTGATTTTTTCTTTCGTTCTGGCACAGGTGACACGTTTGGCTTGCTGAACTGATTAATATCCCTAAACAAAAGCTTCAGTGTTTACTGTTCTAGAAGGAGGCTTGTCAAATCCAATCAGTCATTATATTTATGTGGCAAGTTGAGTTTGAAATACATTGTAATCAGCCTGTGTATGAATATTTTTAAGAAACAAAGCAAAGAAACTTGACACTGTTTGGGGCCCTCTGCAATGAACGGAATTGCTAAAAGAATGTTTGCAGCAGGAAGATAAGCATTGTTACATTTTTAATAAGTGTATTTTTTACTTTGATAATGAAAATTCTTTCTCTGTTTTTATTAGGAATCTGCCTTGTAAGAGAACATATTTATCTCAAATTATATGCTAACTGCTTTGGCAAAATGCCAGTTGACCTTGTGACGGTTTTGTATATAGGCACTGAGATGGGCTGTTGGGACTGGGGCCCTTCTCTTGTTATTTTCTGTCGATGGTTTGGATGAAGTTCATTTTCTTGCTTTATATTGCACAAGGAATACTACCTTAAAGTTTTAAATTAGTAAATAAGGAAAAAGAATTTGCAAGAAAGGGGCTGTTTCTTTTTGAGAGCAGCTTTTTATGGTGCAGAGGTAGTTTTATTCCACTTTTTGAAATTGTGTGCCATTTCAAGGTGGTTAAGTGTACAGATCTGCAGGATAGTATTACCATATCCTGTTCAGAAAAAATAAATAAATTGTGAAGCCTGGCATAGCAAGAGAAGCTCTCCTAGTCCATCAGTTTCTGCTGTTGTCAACTCTGCTTCTTTGTATTACATTGGCAAAATTTCAGCTAGCAAGCTTTTGTAGAGTTATGAATTGTCTTGACAATGATAAACTTCTAAAAAATCTTATTTAATTTGCTGACTATGGTTGCTTTGTAAAGCATATACTTTCCATGATTTCCTAGAATTTAATTTAGTCCTATAGCAAAGGTTTTATATCTTTTTAGGAGAACTTACTCAAATGAAGTCTGAAAAATCCCTGTAAAGGCAACAAAGCTATTAAGAACTGTAGTAGTACTATACATAAACAAGAAATCCTGCTCTTTAGGGTAAGCTGATACTTTTCACAGTAAAATCCAGTTTAATTCATGCCTTAGTAAGAATTGCCTAGTAACTTATTGACAGAAGGCAATTGTTTTTCTTTTGAAATTTCACTTTCATGATATTCTTTACATGTATATCACCAAAAAAACCCAACAAACAAACAAACAAAAAATACCCCAAACCAAAGCAAACCCTTAAATCTTTGACTAAAGGAACCGTAAAGAAAATTCTGGCTGGTAACTAGGAATATTTTGTAAACAACTACAGACTTTAAACATAACATAACACATAACACATAAACTACAGTTTAAGAAAGTCTGGAGGTTATCATTAATTTGATACAGTAATGACAGATATAAGGGATGTAAATAGAAGTACTTATGTGTGAATGCATAAACTCTGAAGCCCACATTTGCCAATTTTTCAAGGAATATTTGCCCTTAATGTATATTATTGATTGGTTTTTCAACCCAGAAGCTCTGTTTAATTATTAATACACTTCTCTCCAGGAATCACCAATTTCTAATGTGTGCTTAAATGCAGAACTCTTCCCACTGCTTCTGAAATCCCTGGAACACTGACCCTTCTGCTTTCATCTGACTAAATAGTGTTTACTCAGACCTGCAGTATAACTTATAGAAGATCTGGTTTGCCATTTACTCTGTTAATATCTTAATTCCATTAAACTCGTGCTAATGGCCTCAGTTCCTTGAACACTTTCCTTCTAATGGAATGATTCAAGCTATTGATTCTTCAGCTGACTTTATTGTATGCCTTAAGGTACAAACCAAGCCAGGAGTGCCAGCTCTTGGTTCTGCAGATTTACTCCAGAAGTGCTTCTGTGCAGTTCAGAATAAGTATTACAAGTCAAGAGTGTCTACTCCTAAGTTTCACTGAGATTTTGGTGCTCAGGGAGTTTAATAAATGGACTTTACTGAGAAAGAAATTTAATTAATGGAAATGCTTATTCTGTACATCCACTTCCACACATAGTTCCCCGTAATGACTCTCCAGAATATAAGCATCCAAGATTTCCACATTTGATTTTCTGATCTGAAAAAAGTATGCTACATTAGTTTAACCTGAACAATTCCTTACTAAAAGTTACTTATTTCAATTTATTGTCCTTGTATTGGACCTGGAGGTTTCCCAGACAAAATATTTTCTTTTCTGAATTACGTAGTACTTTTTCTTTAATCCTAGTGGCTCCTGCGATCCTACGGACTTGGTCAGTAAAGTAGTAGTTAGCGTGAGTGAGACTAGTATAATCTGCTCCACTATGCGTTTTAATAGAAATAAATTCCACTCAGGACCCTGTTGTTTTTTCCAGACCAATCTGTAGCCTGTTTCTTGAGTAATTTTTGGAAAGCTATGGCTGGAGCGTTCACTGATGAGTTTTTATGAGTACAGAAAAGCCTGGGTGGTTTATTCTTTGTCTTCCAGATTATTATGAACATGTAGTATTTTCCTCCTTCTTACATGTTTTCCTTTCCCAGTCATGTAGGAATAAAAAAATGAATGTGTGTGCAGAACGTAGTTAAAATTTATTGTGGCACTGGGATTGATGAGTTCAACTTATCCCTGTGTGCCAGTTAAGATGGAGAGGGCAAGTGTTAGTCATTCATCTTGGGAAAAAAATGTGTTTATTCCCTTGCAAAAAAGTCCAAGGTAAACGGTGAAAAACATTTTTATGAAATAACCATCTTGAGAGAGAATTCCAGCTCAGTGTATCTACATCTTTATTTACTTGTGCAGCTGAGAGGAAGAAGGAAAGAAAAATATCCATGTGCAAATGTATTTGTACAACAAAATAGAGAAAAACACATACTAGGATCTTGTTTTCTTCCTAGTATATTGACTGAATCAAATCAATAGTTTTACTGTGGTATCTTTTAGAATTTTGCCTGAGGTTTTTAAGTCATTCACAACTTAAGGGGAAAAACCCCCAAACCACACCAAATCTGCAAACTTGAAAAGAGCCTGTCCCCTCCTTTCTTCCACTTGATAAAGGCGAGGATATATTTTAAAAGGTATACTTAGCCTGGATTTGACTTTTGAATTTAATTTCTTCTGGCTTGAATGCATGATAGAGTCGTCGTTTGTATTCTGATCCCAAGCTACAGAATAGTTTTCTGTACGTGGCATGCATGTATCATCTGTCAATTATTGTTTACATGTATGAAATTCAATGATTTGTTGTTCCAGGCAAGTGTTGAATTAAGATTATCAGTTGGAAAACAGGGTATTTCTCTCCATTTCTATACTGTATGGTGTTGTCCAGTAAAAGGAAAAAGGAAGACAAAGAAGTCTCAGTTTTTTTAGAGGGTCTTCTGTTTCTCTGTAGTGTCTTGCTTTTCTTCCTGAAAGTTTCTCTGAGACTGATTCCTACCTTAGTGCAAAGTTTTATAATAAGTCTCCGGTGACAATTACATGTACTTGGGTCTTTTGCTTATTCCCTGTGTGAGTCTGCTGAATGCTATCCCAAAAGGTGGGATTTTGCGTGAAAGAATATAAGATGGGAAAGATCATGCAAATGATAAAACTTCATTTCTTGTTGTTTTTTTTTTTTTAATGAAAAATAAAAAAGAAAAGAAAACCAAAGAGCTTGATTTTCAAAGGAAGTGTGTACCTAAACTTAACTATTTCAGGTTCATTCTAGTATGGTTTTGGTTAGCAGTTTGGGTGATTGTGTCTCATTAACATTTAACTCTTTTATCTAACATGAGTAATTAATTATCTTCAATGGTAACTTTAAAATTACTGGGTTAAAATCAGTACTTTACAGGAACTCTACTGAAGCAGCAACAGCCTTTATTCTGCAGAATGAAAAGGTGCAGAACCAAGCCCAAAGTGGATACTTTTAAAAGGGCCTCCACAGGTCTAGTGTGAGGTCTGCTTATCTTTCTTCCTACTCAGAGATGTCTTTGTCCACAATAGAAAAGTAAGGGATTGTGCACTGTATTGTTTTGCCTTAAATCCTAAACAGCACTCTGTTTTTTGCTTCCATTCCCCTTATATGAGCATTATGGAGAGTGGAGAAAGATTTAGCTGACTGAAAGTTTGTGTCAAGACTCCCTGTAAAGGAAGAGGCTTAACCCAACGTAGCAGCGTCTAGATTTCTCCACAAAGCACCCACTTCTCTCAACAAACTGTAAAGGGGAGTGAAGTAGATGCCTGCTGTAAAAGGAACTAAATCTCACTAACCCACATATAGATATCCACTTTGTGTTGCAGTTAGATGAAATGAACCCTACTTTAACTGTTTCTCAGCCTAAATCTCTTGAAATCAACAGAGCAAATTCCGTGAGTGAGGTTGGCCAGTTTTAAGCTATGTCTTCTAGCAAGTACATGATACTTGGGTTTTTTTCTGTATGAGCTAACCAATATTTTGTTGTGGTTATGTTAGATATTAGCTCTTCTTATGAGTTGGTGTAGCCTTTTTAGGTTGGCTCTACCAGCCATATGTATGCTGTACTGTTGAAATAAATACAGTCCCAAGATGTTTATCTCAGTATTTTAGCATGAATGTCGTTGTGTGTTGTAGATGTGAAAGAATATATAAATGCGTTGATGTAATGGCTCTATGTTCTAGTTGCATCTGTAGGAATCCCTGTATCATGGGTG